>CAJHZI010000445.1:27500-187500 GCA_905160935.1 Enchytraeus crypticus | reverse complement strand
AGAGCGATTTTGACCACTAACGACCGATTGTGTACGACATGAGAGATACGATGTAAGAAGGGAAAAATCAGAATCAGAAATGCCAAAACAAGATTTAAGCCTATTTATTAGGATTAGGTTAATTGTATCGAAGGCAGCAGAGAGATCTAGAAGAACCAAGGCAGAAACCGGTTTTCATGGCCAAGCTAAGAAACGAAGAAAGCGGTTTCAGTAGAAATGAGTTTTCTATAGACAGGTTGATAATGAGAGATAGAAGAGAAAAACTCACGATGAGTGCATAAATGGGTAAAAATTATCTATACAGGAAGCTAAGAGATGAAGTTAAGATTCGAAATAGGACAGTTACTGGAAAGATCATCTTTTTGTAGAGAAGGCCTTTTTGGTAAAGGAGATACAACTGCTTGTTAGAAGTATGTCTGGAAGATACCTTCTGAGAGTGAGAGGTTGATTAAGTATGTAATAGAAGCAACTAAAACATCAATACAGGATTTCAGTAATCTTGTAGGAATAACATCAAGGCTGCAAGATGAGTCGGTGGAGCGAAGAATGAAATTTGCTTATTTCATCCGGTTTAGCTGGTTCAAAACTACAAAGTAGTGGTGGCTCAGACATATTTACAGAAATGGTGTTGTCGGTGCCAATGGAGTTGGAGGGTATAGAGCTACAGAGTTTGGCAATTTTGTCATCGAAGAAGTTGAGAAAAGAGGTAGCAAGAGATGATGGTGAGGTGGTAGAGGGGGTAACTTGGGAATGGTGCGATCAAGCAGAGAATCAAGTGCTCCCATAATTTCTTGGGGCAATTCCGATTCTGTGAGATTAGATTTTGATAAATACAAGCTTTTAGCAGATCTAAACATTTTATTTAGTAATTTTCTTTGTATGAGGTACTTTGCTCAATGCCTGGATTTCGCAGTTCAGGTGGATTTTTCAGATCCTTCCTGAACTTAGTTTCGAGTCTGGAACTTTCAGATTGTTGTTTAAGGATATCTTCAGAAATAAAGGATTTCTTCAGAAATAAAGGATTTCCTATGGTTTGAGCGGCAATAAATGATATTGTGAGGTGAAAGAGGCATGTTTCTCTAATACGGAGGAAAGTTAAATTAAAATTAAAAAGGGATAAATTAGCTGAATATTCGGCAACAAATGAAGACTGGTTAGAATATAAAGAAGAGGGCACAATATCAGCAGAGAAGGCATCAATGTCAATAGAGGAGAGTTTTCTGTAAGTTTTTAGTATTCTGGATGGGTATACATTAAGAGTCACAGGCAATTTACAGAAAATTGCACTACGATCTGATAATGAAGGGTCGGAGATTTCATGATCAAGATATGACATGTTGTTTCCAGTGATAAGCAGATCAAGAATGTTACCAGTGGAGCGAGTAGGGGAAGATATATGTTGCGTGAGATCAAAGTAATCAAGTGTTGATAAAAAAGGAAGCAGAATAATAGACATCAGAGTCTAGATGGATGTTGAAATCACCCATAATTATTGATTCAGTGAGTGATAAGGCAATGTTTTCAAGAAGCAAGGAAAAATCAAAAATGAAAATGGCCTTGGATCAAGAAGATGGTCTGTAGACAATCAAAAAGAGATAGGATTTGAATTTGCATACAAGACGAAACAACATCTAGTCAAAGGATAAAAATGGAGAACCATTACAAACATAAAAATAAAAAGTTGACCTGTAGACTAAAGTACAGCAAAGTAAAGAAAAGCTTCACTTCAATCAAACGATGCCACTTCCCGTTGGCTAAGAACTCTGCAACGAATAAATTTCGAGATTCAGATTTGAATTTAAATCAATAACTACTCGTGTCTTTCGTTCGAAGATTCTAATTGTTTTACTAAATGAGATACACTCTGCTCATTTAAAACTAAAGAAATACAAAGACCGCTGCAAGAATCAGAACTCGTTGCAGAGAAATGAATTTCAAAAAGGCTAAAACTGAAACGAAAATAGTGAACTTTGCTTATTAAAGATAGCTAATAATAAATTCACTTGATCGCACGTACTACAAATTAAACTTTCTGAACATAACAGCTACTAAATTTTTAACTTAGTCATTTACCCCGTGTTGTGCTCAGGTGTGGTTGGACGACTGCAGAATAGGCCAACGGCAAACAATCTGCTGCGTGTACGTAAGAGGCGACTAAGGCAGGTGCTGAGAATGGCAAGAGGGGACCCACCTCACCGTGAAATATTTTCCCCCAGGATTAAATGGTAATTAATCCATCTAAATGAGGAAGGCAACGGGAAACCACCTCAGAAGCCATATTTTTCCCAATGTATTGGCAACATAAGGTATGGATATGGCATAGACTTTGTGAGAAGGGATAAACTTGTTGATTTAAGGAGTGCTCGTATGGAGCGAGAAAGCAGACTTTTAGTATGAATATGTACCTTGAACCTGTAACTTGGCAGTACACTAAAGAGAGAGTCATCTGACAAACGAAACAACAAGCACTGCTCGTTCAGTGAACCAGCAACAGTAGCTACTATACATATTTAACCTTTAACTTTCGTCAAACATGTTAGAAATGTTCTTATTTCCCGTTCTTTCCAAGTTTAATGACTTCCAATCGGATTGCAGAAGGAATAATCTTCCAGCCACCGAAATAAGGTTTGCCTGGTCTCGAGATTTCCCAATAATAGTAATTATTCGGATAACTTGCGATCCGTTATTTCATTTTAAAAAGTATATTAATTTTAATAGCGTGGCCCAGAAAGCACAAAGCTGGTCTTTCTTCATTTCACGTTTCATAACGACCGATAAGGCTCGAGTATTTCATAATAATGAGGTAGAGATACTTGAAAGACACAGACTTCCTCAATCGTTATGAACTTCTTTTAATAGACCTCAAGGCCTCCCCAATTCAGTCAAGAATAACCGAAATATCGTTTCTTATTACAACATCAACACACCGAACAAGCTCAGCGTAACCAGCCCACTCAAGTAAAAGAAGCCCCATTCGTTAGGCCTATAAATGGTGTCAGAAGTGGGATTTCTTACAGGAATATCTCTCTCCTCGCTGTAACACGGGAGGCCTAGCCATCACTTATAAGTACGCAGAAGAAGCTCTATTCGTTACAATATCTATACGAACAAAAATCTTTATTTAATCTCTTAGCATAAAGTTGAATAGGTTACGGATCTCGGGGTGATTATTTCGCTGGATCTCCCGTTTTCCACACATAGAACACATGTCTAATCGAGCTGGGAAGAAAGATCAATTATTCTTATTTATCTTAAATCCGAAGATGAGAAATTGCTCTCTGGAGCTTTTACAGCATTTACAGTCTTTGTCAGGCCCACACTGGAGTATTGCTCAAACCTCTGATCACCGTATCGTAAATAAGATATCGATCTAATCGAATCAGTCCAAAGGGGATTTACAAAACGATAAAATGGCCTGAGCGACCTGCAATATTACCTTAGACTAAAAGCTCTTTACGTTGATTCATTAGAGCTACGGAGACTAAACTCTGATTGTGTACAAATTGTAAACTAAGAATTATATAATCGATTTGCCTTGGGAGGAGTTTTTTTCTTTTAAATAGGTAGTCAGACGTAATAATGGTGCTACCTTAAACTTAAATTCCTTTACGTATAGTGCGCTATTATTTTATAAATATGTGTGTCAAATCTTGAAACTACCCAGTATTGTCATGGCTTCTTCTTAAAATACTTTAAAGAAAGGTTTATACCAATGTTGTATACAAGTCCTTTTTGTTCAAGTCCAAGTCAATTACAAGTCCTCGAAGCTCAAGTCCAAGTCCAAGTCCTTGAGGCTCAAGTCCAAGTCATTGAGACTTAAATCTAAGTCCTCATTGATTTATAGTCATATAATTATAATACCTGCATTAGGAACAAGTGTTGCTGATAAAGATGTTTAGAATCAGAGTTGACCTGGGTGAGGGCATTTCTCATATTACTTGTGAACACATAGAGTCATAGGCAAAGGCGAGAATGAACGATGAATGAATGCTTCGTATATAGGAGCAGAGTGTGGATGTAAATTACAATACAGTTGATACAGGATGTCGTGAGTCACCACGCCTCCCCCCCCCCCTGTCTTACTGCATTCAAACGTATTCACGTTGAGCGGTTAACATTGAAACATGCTTAGGGCATTAAATAATAAAGAAATACAAAGTCAACTAAATTCTGAAATTAATGCTGGATATAATTTTATATAAGCTACTTAAATCTTGATTGAAATAGCCTCTCCCAAAATCCATGGGGAGATTAATCCCCCATATCCCCCCATTCGCTACGCCCATGTCTATGCCTACAGTTCTTCAATAATTTAATTAATTTCTAAAAATAAACACGTGTTTAGAAAACAACATACGAACTAAATATGTGTGACCAAATATTTTCAGAAAATCAACAAATGTTTGCACTGACTATCCAGTAGTTTAACCGTTTTAATAAATTGCTACAGTTTTCTATATGTTCTCTAAGTCCTCATCACCCAAGTCCAAGTTCAAGTCATTGAGGCTCAAGTCCAAGTCAAAGTCAATGTCCTTGAGGTCCAAGTCCTCAAAATCTGGACTTAAGTCCAGTTCAAGTTCAAGTCCAAGTCAAAGTCCATACATCGCTAGTTTATACAAATCTGATCAATGTAAACTTCTAAAAATCTGGACAATAAGCTTGATGCATTGATCTACAGCAAGTATTTATTTAGACACTATATGTTCTTTTCTTTTGAGCTTTTATTATTTGTAACAATTATATTTTTAAGCGATCTTAGTATATATGACCCTTAACTTTACGTTTTATTAGTAGTTGCTGTTACACATTGCTTTTATTAACTGCAAAACCGGTATATGTTAGCGCTGTCATGGTTTTTAATACCGATCACACATAAGGTTGAACTTTCAATCTGCATGCACATGTGTTTGTCACAATTGTATACGATGTGATGCATAGCAAATAAATAAATTACAGATAGATTGATGGATTTACAAAATAATTAATGAGCAACTACAGCTTTAAAGATTGTATTGTATCATAAATAGGATTTGGTCTCGGAATGGTGTATCTACCTTCAGTTGTAGCGGTAACATATTACTTTGATAAAAGGAGGGGTTTAGCCACCGGCATTGCGGTCTGCGGTACAGGTGTGGGTGGATTTCTATTCGCCCCTCTTGGGGACCTACTTCTGCGTTATTTCGACTGGAAAAACTCAATGCTGTTTGTTGCCGGTGTCACGTTTCAGAGTTGCCTTTGTGGGGCGTTACTTCGGCCTTTAGAATCATCAACCGTTACCTCAAAAGTCATCCCTGTTCAAAAAACAGTGATGACTGCTGAGGAAGTAATTAATATTTTCGAAAGACAGGATTCGGAGGAAGAACATTCGTCGAGAAAAAATTCATATGAAAGAGTTCCAACCTTCCATAGACTACAATCAGGTAATAATTGCAAGGACTATTCAGAGGAGATAACTATCAATAATTGTCGGAGACCCAGTGCTGGAATCCTACAATTTAGACCCTATGAATCAATAAAAGTTACCTCTGAATTAGATGCCGTCTCTGAAGCTAAAGATCAAAACGAAAGTATGACAACAGTAGAGGGGAAGAGTTATAAATATGAAACTTTGGATGCAACTAGATGGAAGAAATTTGTTAATGTTAGTGGCTTATTTCTGCTCTCTGACGTTTCCTTTCTATTACCGTTTCTCTGTAACCTGGTTGCCTGTATTGGTTTATTTGTACCTTTCTTCTACATCACTAGCAAGGCGCAGAGTCAGGGAATCGAGAAATCCATGGCTGCATTTCTACTTTCTTTAATAGGTCTGTATAATGCATTGTTTAGCAATATGATTATAATTTACAAGTACAATAGTTAAGTCAACTGTGATCTATATAATGATTAAATTATTGATTTGAATTTACGGCGGGATTTAGCGCATTTGGTTTAGTTGCGCGTCAATAACCGAAGATAAGCTACATCGGCATCGGGTACTACATTGTGAGTGACCACATTGGAAGACCGAGTGTTGACAGCTTTGAAGGAAAAAATCCCAGGATGATGGAAGGTTATTCTTAAATCCGTGCCGGCTGCAATTGATGCGCCATCAAAAGGCAACGATTACTAATAATGGAGAAGAAGGAGGAAATTGGCCTTAAATTTATCTTTGCTTCCTGACCCAGTGTGCCGTTATGTTTATGTTTTATATTGATTATAATCATCTAGGCAATACAATGTTGGTCGACTTACGAAATAGGTTTAAAGCCCAGTTGAAACCCATTAGTTTAAACGCATTAGCTTTATTTAATCTTTTTATTAATTACATAAATTGTATTAATCTTATCAATTATTTTAAACGCGTTAAGGGTAAAGCTGGTAAAGTTAAGGTTAACTTCAGTTTCCTCACTCGAAAGTGATATTAGTGATCGGCGAGCCCAGGAAAGGCAGCAAAAAATCAATCAATTCCATAACTATTGTAATAACTTATTTTATACTTTGCATACCTCCTTAGCTGTTTCCCAAAAATTCATTTTGGCCCTTCTAATTAACTATTATCACATTGAACGCTGCTATTTATTCACATTATGAGAATTTTTATTTCATCAATAACTAAGTCCAGTTTCCAAATTACATAGTTCGCTCACTTACTAATTCTAAAGTATTTGAAATCTTAAAGAGAATGTTAGAAAATGTATTTTTTATTAATTAGGTATATCTAACACTGTGAGTCGTATTGGGGTAGGAGTAGTGGCAGATTTTCCTCGCGTGAGCTGCCTAGTACTACACAATATTGGGCTACTGGGATGTGGAGTTCTCTGTGTCCTGAGCATGTTCGCGCACACTTACCCTCTGCTCTGTCTCTTTTCAGTTACCTTCGGCATCTGCTTCGGTTAGTGTAGACTTACTCTACCACCACAAGTTATAAAACTCGTAAAGCCAAAATGAGAAAGACAAAGACCAGTGCTCGATTTGTAAAATTCGGAATGCGGGGTCAGATACTGGCTTTTTTGATAGGACGAAGGGTTGGCTAGCCTAAGTTCGATGAAGGCCTAAGGAACAGGGCGGTATCAGGACGTTGACCTTGTGGAATTTTTATATGCAATTGAAATGCATATTTCTGTATATAATATGAAAATTATTATTTAAAACTTTTGAAACTATTAAGTTATTAACCACTGGTATATTTTAACTTTTATTTGAACGATTATCGGTGTTCAAGATATATGAATTCCTAATAAAAATTAAAGTGTTACGGTTTTTGAACCGATAGAACAACAATATAAAAAGATTACAACTACAATTAACTCTACAAAATATAACCCCAGTATCAATACGTATTACCGAAACTACAAATGGTAAAGGCTTTTTTCCATTTGACAGCGACCTCTTAAAAAACAACAAACATGAGAATGGATTCAAAGCCATACTGAATTTGATTTGAATAAATTTTAAATGATGAGGAAAGAAAGCAGGTAAGCAGGTAAGAATGAGGTAAGCTAAAATAAATTACTACAATAAAATGCTTACCCATAAGTCTGGAAATATTAAAAGTATTTGGAAAAATATAATTTCGTTGCTAGTATTAATAGAAATTCAAAAACAAATCCTCAATTAGTAGGCTGTTAAATTTTGGCTTCTTTGTTTAATGTCTCAATAGCGTAGGGGTAACGTCATGAAGTTTTAAATGACAGATCCTGCGGTGAACTGAACCATCGTGGGTTCAAAAATCTCAGCCATTTACAGGACTTGTTACACTGAAAATGGACTAAATTGCATAACGAATTAAACATGTGGTGTTAAAAGTGCACTTCCCTGCTGCACATTCTTCTATGCTAAATCCACCTCGGCTGTCCAATTTTAAACGTGCTTCTCTTGAAGAAATCCATCATCTTATACTACCCATTCATCTTGCACGCTAGATGCTATTCTAACCAAAGTACTTAAATTTTCCATTGAAGCCCTCTTTCTTCCAATTACAAATCGGGTTAATGTTTCACTTTCTAAAGGAATTTTTCCTTCTTCTTTTAAAACAGATGTTGCTTCTCTTTTGCTTAAAAAGCAGTCAATTCCTAAACACGATCTTTCTTGCTATCGTCCCATATCCAACTTAAATTTCATTTAATATAATCTTCGAAAAAATATTATACACTCACTTATGCAGCCATCTTGACTGCTTTCCTTCTCTATCTTGTTTCCAATCTGCATTTAGAAATCTTCACTCCACTGAAACTGCCTTGCTCAGCATAAATGATGACCTTTGCCTAGATGCCTAGACTTAAACTCTCAAAATGTATCCGCCCTTGTACTACTTGATCTTTCGGCTGCCTTCGACACCATTGATCACAACATTCTCACCAGTAGACTTAAAACGTGCTTTGGTGTCTCTGACTCTGCCTTCTCTCTGATCTCCTCCTATCTTTCTAGTCGCACTCAATCTGTTATTACAGTTAATGCACTCTCCCATGAACTACCTCTTCTTCGCTTTGTGCCCCAAGGATCTGTACTTGGACCTTTACTTTTTTACCTCTACACCACCCCACTCAGTTATGTTTTAGACAATGCTTCAATAAAAGTTCACTTCAATGCTGATTATACTCAGCTGTACATCTCATTTTCTAGCTCAGATTCAGATTTGAAATTGCAACACCTTTCATCTGTTCTTGACAAAGTTTATTTGTAGTTTTGCTGCAATCGTCTCTTTGTCAATCCTTCTAAAACCGAATATCTTATAATCGGCCCCCCCCCCCCCCAGCAAAGAACCAAAGTAGCCAATTCTTCAATATATTTTCAAAATCTTACTCTCACTCCTACTCTCAAGTCTAAAAACCTTGGTGTCACATTTCGCCACTAAAAGTAGGTAAGATGCTCGACCGAGGATCAGTATGTGCGGGCTTCAAATCCTGGGCTCGCCCGTCACTGACATCGCTTTCGAGTGATGTAATTGACGTTAATCTTAACTTTACCAGCTTTAGCTTTATTTGATGAAAATCTTGACTTAAAATCTCATATCTCGTCTGTGTGTCTCGTCTATCTTTCTTCCAGATCCGTCAAACCAGACAGATAAGGACATCTCTTGATAAATATCCATAATTCTTGCTTACTCTAAAGTGCACACTAGACTTGACTACTGCGAAGGCCCTGACATAAGAGAAGAGACGGTAAGCCATATAGCAATGAATTGCAGTAGTCAAGTCTAGTGTGAACTTTAGAGTAAGCAAGAATTATGGATATTTATCAAGAGATGTCCTTATCTGTCTGGTTTGACGGATCTTATGTCTTCGGGTTCGGCCAGTTCAGGTTCGGGCCTGAAGGCCCTGACACTGGCTGAACCCGAACCGAACTGAACCCTGATACTCACCAAGCCAAACCGAACCAAACTCTTCTTCGCCAGACTTAGTAAACTAGTATCGAACCTGACAATTATTTTCATTTGAGCTATTTTACAAAGCCTGCATTAAAAAATTAAGTAAATTGTTCGGCGTTATATAGAGGTAGCAGAGATAATACAACTGCATATATTATATTCTTCATGCACAAGTCATACAGTATGTAACTGTATAGCAACTGTTTATTCTCTAAGGCTTGTTCCAAATCCTATTTAAAAACTAACTAAAGTAACTAACGGTACTTTAGATACCGATACCCGTAGGACAAAATTCCTGTTTACTTAAGTATCATTGAAAGCAATTTAAACATAATAGCCCATATATTCTGTACATAGTTTTATCAACTTCTCATACACGCAAAAAAATTAAATTTCGTTAATTTAACAATAATTTGTTATTTTTATTCCATTTTTGTTCAACTACAGCAGAGATTGTTGCTTTTAGAACTACAATCATATGGACTGCCTATACAATTGAATGATGTATGGCTTATTTTATCTTGATAATTGATAAATAGTCGATAATTGATAATTGATATACCAAAAACCAAATGCTTTCACAATACTAGTAGAGGATTATAATGACTATTCCAACAACAATTAGAGTGCTACTCTCGCCAAGGAGTACATCGAGCACTTTACAACCAAAGCCAAGCGGATGAACAAAAAATTGAATCTACCTAGGCTAATTAAGAAGTTTAATACTGGTTCTTTTGAGAGAAAATAATATATATTATAATAAGATTATCTTAAATATTCTTGGAAGTACACAGATGTTTACCAAATTATCCTTTAAAATGTGTCAATTTTTTATTTTAAATTGCATTTTTTTATGAAATGATTGGATCGTATTAACGAGCACAATTCCAATTAATTATAGACGTTCCTAATCTGTATAGGTAAACGGTTTGTTGAGATTGATGAAGCATCTGTTTGCTGGTTATGTTGAAAGAGGATGTTTCTGATACGGTGTAGAAGCTAAATTTCCAAATTTTAGGGCATTTGTTGGTTAATTTGGAATGTTTTAAAATATATAAAAATGTACTTCTCTTATTCTTTCATTGTCTAATTTTTAATATGTAAAAACATGGCAGCTTAACTTGACTTGATATGTTTTTCTGAATGTTTTGCCATACATGTTAAACAATTACAGTATTAACCAAACCGAACTATTTTGAACCCGACCGAAGTCTTGTAAGATTAAAACCGAGCCGAACCCCAACCGAACCCGAACCGAACTTTCATTTTCTGCAAACCGAACCCAACTCCGGAAGTTCACAAAATTCCCATCTCTACAATGTATATTTTCGAAGACCTTTCACACAACTAACAAGTATTATATGGTGCCAATGTTATTTTGATTTCTTTCCTTTTTAGTATTTTGTATGAATACAGTAGATATAATTTCTTAGACAAACTAGTAAAGGAAGTAACATAATTAAAGGGATTGAATTAGAACATCCATATTATTTAGAATTTAAAAGTTTACAAAGAAAGCGTTACATTTCGTCTGTGGATCAGTTGCTAAATTAAGGTAAAAAAGTTGGATTTTCATTGAAAAAATGTTACGTATTGAATATTCTAATGAATAATTGAATTTATTTGTTTTTGTTTGTCACTTGTAAATTACTAGGTTTAACTGTACATGTATGCAAAGTGTTATTTCTTTTTGTTTATTTTAATTTTTTATATTTGTTTGAATCTACTATGTATTGGTGAAAAAAGTCTATATAATTGTGATCTAATCCGTTGGTATCAATTATATCATCAGATATATCGCTGCAATTTTAGTCAAATCACTATTGACAGTAAAATTAACTTATTTCATTTAGTACTGTCAACTATAAACCAGGTCTCCACTTATATGAATATTTAATATTATATTTCTATTATATATTTCTATATATTACAATTGGAGGTAAATTGCTGTAAGAATGGAGGTTTGTTACCTTTTCTAGATGATTTAGCCGGATTGCAAAAGGTTATGGATGGTTTGAATGTCACAGCATTGAGATATGGCATGAAGATTAATATAAAGAACACAAAGGTTATGAGAGTGTCTAGGAATCACAGGGATATTACATTGAATAATACGCGATTGGAACAGGTAACAAGCTTCAAGTATTTCAGCCACCATCACGGATGATGGGAAGTGTGAAACGGAAATAAAATATAGAATTGCACAAACGAAAGAGGCTTTCGGAAAGAGAATAGAACTACTAACGAAAGGTATTGGGAAACATAAAGATATAGATTGTGAAAATATTAATTTGTTTTGTCGACAATCCGGTATTGGATGTGAAACGTGGACTTTAAGTTAAAGAAGGAAGATTGAAGCTAGAGACATTCATAATGTGGTTATGGAGAAGGATGGAAAAGATTAGTTGG
This sequence comes from Enchytraeus crypticus, assembly GCA_905160935.1. Lineage (NCBI taxonomy): Eukaryota > Metazoa > Annelida > Clitellata > Enchytraeida > Enchytraeidae > Enchytraeus > Enchytraeus crypticus. The sequence goes on along the minus strand of CAJHZI010000445.1, from coordinate 175,745 downwards.
ACTGACAAAATTACGAACTAAGAAGTTCTATGAAAGTTTTAAGAAGAATCGGTAGTGTTAGGCAAATAAATATGATAAGAAATACGAACAAAAGCTGAATAGGACATATTATAAGGGGGATAACGGGGGAGTCCCGTGTGGAGCCCGGGTGTGATTGGGACCACTTCAGTATAAGGCAACCGTAAACAAGCTGCAGCGTGTACATAAGAGGCGACTAAAGCAGGTGTTGAGGAAGACAGAGGGGACCCACCTCATCTTGAAAATTTTCCCCAGGATTAAATGGCAGTTAATCCATTATAGAACTGAGGAAGGCAACGGGAAACCACCTCAGAAGCCATATTCTTCCCAATCTATAGGCTGCATTAAGGTGTGGATAAGGCTCGGCCATTTGCGAAGGGATTAACTCCATCGTTAATCGATTAATCGATGGTGTGCTCCTTTTGGAGCATTAAAAGCAGCATATGAATAGGAATATGTACCTTGGACCTACCCCTTGGCAGAGCACTAGAAATAGTAGGGAGTTTCTAAAGGATGTAACAAAAGGATGAATGCAAGCGAAAAGAGTTAGAGAAAGACCGAGACATGGGATGCTGGATGATCCGAAAACAAATTCATATATAGAGATCAAAAGGAAGGCTGATGATAGAAGTCTTTAGAAGAGGTATATGCCATGGACCTGCTGTTAGACATTCCACTAGAATAAGAAAACGCCAGTGTACAGTGTGCCAACGAAATCAATCTTTTTGAAAAGATATATTCTAACGACGGAATGGAGGTAGTATTGTAAAATGTCATTGTTCGTTCACAGCTGCATGGATAGCTCTAACGTCAGTGGTGCTGTGTGAGCTCTTGGGGCTGGATAAGCTGACCCACGCATTTGGTTTGCTAACCATGGCTCGTGGGGTCTCCACACTCATCGGACCTCCGTTGGCTGGTACATACGTGACTTTTTTATGTGACTTGGTACATATGGGCCTAAAATTAGTATGAGAACCATTTCTATACGGCTAGACTACTATTATAGATTTGCCAGTAAATAGTCGATGATGACTCTCTAGATAGTACTACTTCATAGACCTCTAATCTAGTGGCACAAGATATGGACGATACTAGGCAGAGACGTCTTTCCCTCTTTGGCTATGACCCAAAGAGCAAGTTAGTGTGGTTTTAGTTTTATTTCTTAAGTTTGATTTTCAGGTACCCCATAGAATTTCGTGACGCAAACTGCTTCATTGCTTATATGGCGAAGATGCCTCTCAAGAAATAAGTGGGTTAGGCTATAGAGAGGTATTGATATAACCTAACTATAGCTTACAGGGATAATGGGTTAGAAGTTGGGGGCTAATGACCGAAGTTAAGGGGCTTAGCCCCCTCCCCTTTGCCTCCAACGTATCGTCACTCGCCAGAGGTCCTTCTTTCTTTGATGAACTTACTGGAGCCATATATATATATATATATATATATATATATATATATATATATATATATATATATATACGTATATTCTCAGAAGAAGGTAACATAGGACGTGGAGTAAGACAAGGTTGTTGCATTTCGCCGCTGCTGTTTAACATTTACGCTGAGGCAATAGAGGAAGCCATCAGTGGCGTAGGAACCGCGGGGGCAGGGTGGGCGACTGCCCCCGCTGCCCTCAGAATGTAGGGGCAAGCGGGGGCAAAAATTGGGCAAAAAAGTGGCAAAAGTGCCCTTTTTGGTATTGATGAATTTTCTCTACCAGTGGCGCAATCAGCCACTTTTGCCATTCGTCTTGATCCGTTTTTGTAGGGAGGGGATAGGAGTGGGATGATTAAGTCATATAAAAGTTGAATCGAGACACAGGCAGAACAACGAAGCGATTGTAGTAGTTTCAATGCAAATAGTCTAAGTTTTACGTTGCTACATGTAATTATGAAACTATTTGATTTTACTCAAGACTTCCGCAGCCGACTCTCGTAAAACAACGTAATCTTAAAGTTGAATGCAAAATTTCCCAGAACGCATCTGAAAGTTGTTTATATGTTAATTTGTTGCACTGCAATTTACTTAATCTAATGCATATAAAGGTCATCGACGTTAACTTGAAGTCGACCTTTTAGGTCGACTTCAAAAAGTGTTTTAAGACAATTAACACATCCATTGCCACGTAGTAATAAGTACGTAAGGGCTCTCGCTATCTGGCAGGGAGTCTGAGTCGGTAGACTATTCATTCTACTTTTTTCATTCCGTTTTGCATTTCATTAGAAAGCATTATAGACACTAGATTACTTTAGAAAGTTTTAAAAATACAATGAAGATATCATTTTCTTTATTTAAAGCGTATAGGCCTAAAGTAAGCAAATATAATAAAATACACAGATATAATTCATATTTTAAATAGGCCTGCTTAATTGAGGTTTCGTACAGTTCATAAGTCATGATTTGAGAAAATTGCAGGTGTTTCCTTTTAATGCGAATTTAAAACGTTTCAGTTTACGAATTTTTACGTTAGGCCTAATTGTTTTAGATATTTATTTAATATCATTTATAAAACATCGTAGTTGGATATGGGACTGCACTAATGACTATTTTGTGCTTATTGGTCAGATATCACGAATGATGAAGATGGTATAGGCCCTAAAATTGAAAAGGTTTAATTAACGACAAATTCAAAAAAGAAAAATAGTCCACTGTAATTAATATAAGATGTTCGGAAAATCCATATATAAGTTTTCGAATTTTTAAAAAATCCCACTTCGGCGAGGGGGTGCAGTACGTAGACCCCTCCCCTCCCCCTTATAAGGATCCTACGGATTCGTATTAGTTCTACAGTGTATAGCAACTACACAAGCTCTAGTCTTGTATTACAGTATTACTGTAATGGATTGGAAAGGCTCTTGTTCAAGGGCCTTTCTTTGTTTTTTTGTTTCTGACTGTATTTTAAAAAATATGTTCTGTACTAGCTCTAAATTTTATTTAAATGACATTTTTAATGGTTTAAAATTCTAGAAATAAAGACGCATACCCTTTAATTTATTGTGTGGAATTGAAACAAAGCAAAATAAAGCTATTGCATTACATCGCTTATAAAAAATCCGTAAAAACCTTGCCTTTTAAAAATGTGTAAATGCCCTTTTAATTCAGCATGTGCCTTTTTTTTCAAAACTCGCCCCCGCTGCCCTAAAGTGCTTCCTACGCCACTGGAAGTGGCGTAGGAAGCACTTTAGAAAAATGAAAATTTTATCCATCAAAGGTGAGCACTTAGATGGTAAAGAGAAAGGAGTTGACTGGAGCCAGTGGCAATGTCGGTTAGATATTAGACCGCGTAGCAGTATGTGAGGGGTTCAAATCCTAGGCTTGCCCGTTACTAACATCACTTTCGAGTGAGGAAATTGACTTTAACCTGAGATTTACCAGCTTTACCAAAGAATGCAGATTTTTTTCGAATCCAGGTTCAAATTATCTACAAGAAATCTTCATTGGCACTGTCAGGAACCTGGTTCTACAATTTTTAATCTGAGGTAAAATGAGGACCTGACATCAAATGGTCCAGGATTCAAATTCCTAATAATATGCCTCTAATAATTATATTCTACTAAGTGATTGATAACTTCAACGACTGTATCAAATTTAATACGAAAAGAAATAAAATAATACGCAAATATATAGTAGAACGAAAACTAAAACGATTTCAAATAACACGTGTATGCGAATTACATATACCTTAAAATTACACTTTTCTATCGAATTACAGATCACTGTAAATATCGCTCAAGTAAGTATTTTATATTACATACAATTACTTTTGACATACAAATTACTAATACGCTCTCTAGCATAAATTCCTACACTTTACTTTACTTTCCTCGCGACTAGTTGCCTACTAGGATTTCTTCTAATATAATCCCTAGGTTGGAATACTTCAATGGAACTCTCTTCCCAGTTCGATCATCTACAGATCGCTCTCTTCACATCGACTGTTCGATGGACTACAAATAGTTCGAATACCCGAACCCTTCGAATTGATCTCAATTCGTCTACCCTTGAGATTCTTAAAATCTCCTAAATCTCTTTTCAACTTGGTACGTTTTACGTCCGTGTTGTCACGCTTCCATCTTGGATCTCCCCCCCCACTTCCTGTTTAGGCATGCCCTCATTGATCACTTGCCCTAGCTTAGCTACCGCCTAGGATCTCACTTTAATAAAAACTCAATACTTTAAATCTTAACTTTACTTATCCAGTAGTATTATTAAATACTTTACTAGAAATACAATTACACTGAAAATATATATCGAATCGAGCCTTGACAGGCACCAAGATTTCTCTTTTCACATTAAAGATACTATTTATATATAATATATATATATATATATATATATATATATATATATATATATATATATATATATTATATATAAATAGTATCTTTAATGTTAATGTTTAACAGCAGCGGCGAAATGCAACAACCTTGTCTTACTCCACGTCCTATGTTACCTTCTTCTGAGAATATATATATATATATAATATATATATATATATATATATATATATATATATATATATATATATATATATTATATATAAATAGTATCTTTAATGTGAAAAGAGAAATCTTGGTGCCTGTCAAGATTATATATAATATATATATATATATATATATATATATATATATATATATATATATATATATATATATATATATAGACAGAGAAGACAGAGAAGAGTGGAGGCGTTATATACCATGGACCTGCCAGTAGGCAGTGCACTAAGATATATATAGTGTCTTCATGTATACAGGGTGAGTAAAAAAAATGGTAACACCTGCAAAAAATTTGAATATCTCAGGCTATTGGTAATATTTTTCAATAAAACTTTACCAATTACTAAAGGACTAATTTCTGATGGGGTGACCAATTTTCATCCATTTTCAGTCATAGATGAGCTAGTTATACAAGTTTCAGCAGAGCAACCCCCCATTTTTTACCTAAAATGGCGTTTGCTGCAACAGTAAGGGCAGATTGCACTTCATTGACGAGAAAGTAACGGTGAACTCTCAGTATTACGTCAATACTTTGCTTCCGGAGCTGCTTGTTGATTGCTATGCTCTTCTACCAAATGGTTTCATCATTCAGCAGAATGGTGCTCCGGCTCATGCATTTCGTCATGCACAGGAATGGATCAGCGAGAGAAACCCGGATTTCATTAAGAAGAATAAATGGCCTCCAAACTCTTCCGATCTAAATCCTTTGGATTACTATGTCTGTGGAACAATGCTGCATCTCTATCAGAAACACCAGCCGAAGCCTAAAAACAAGACAGAACGGCAGGAAGTGCTTTACGCCATTTTTAGGTAAAAATGGGGGGTTGCTCTGCTGAAACTAGCATAACTGGCCAATCTGTGTACCAAAATGGATGAAAATTGGCCACCTCATCAGAAATTGGTCCCTTAGTAATTGGTAAAAGTTTTATTTGAAAATATTAGAAATAGCCTGAGATATTCAAATTTTTTGCAGGTGTTATCATTTTTTTTTACTCACACTGATATATATACCCTATATGATATCTATATATATATATATGTATATATATATATATATATATATATATATATATATATATGTATATATAGATATGTATATATGATATATATATATATACCCTGATATATATAAATATCTTAGATAAAATATATATAAATATATATCTAAGATATATATATATATATATATATATATATATATATATATATATATATATATATATATATAAATATATATATATATATATATATATATATATATCTATATATCTATATATCTATATATCTTAGATAAAATATATATATATATATATATATATATATATATATATCTTAGATATATAGTTATCTTAGATATTTAGTGCACTGCCTACTGGCAGGTCCATGGTATATAACGCCTCCACTCTTCTCTGTCTTTCACCTTCCTCTTCATTTCCACATATGAGTGGGTCTTTAAATCATCTAACATACCTAATCTCGGCCTGCCCCTGCCTCTCTTTCCTTCCATTCTACCTTCAATGACCTCTTTTAGTAGACCTTCTCCCCTTAGAATGTGTCCTATCCATCTCTTCTTCCTATTTCTTAATACATTTATCAACTGTCTATCTGTGCCAACTCTCTCCAGAACTTCCTCATTTGTAACCTTTTAAGTCCAGCTAATCCTCTGCATTCTTCTCCAAATCCACATTTCCAATGCCTCCAGTTTTCTAATATCTTCCTTCCATGTTTCACATCCATACAATAGCATGGTCCTAACCAAAGTTTTCAGTATCTTTATCTTTGTGTCTTTCTTTAGACTTTTTGTTAATAGTTCTTTTCTACTACCAAAGGCCGCTTTTGCTTGTGCAATCCTACTGTATATTTCCGTCTCACATTTCCCATCATCGGTTATAGTATGCCCCAAATATTTGAAACTCCTTACTTGTTCCAATTTCGTACCATTTATTGTAATATTAACTTCACCTTTATTATTGGACACTCTCATAACCTTGGTCTTTTTTATATTAATCTTCATGCCATATCTTAAAGCCGTATCATTCAGCCTAACCATTATCTTCTGCAATCCAAATCTCACTGCCCGCTACCATGCCTTGGTCACCTGCAAAACGTACATCTTGTAACAAATTCCCGCCTACTTTTATTCCTTCTTCCAAGTCTTCCATGGCTTCCTCCATCATTGCCTCAGCGTAAATGTTAAACAGCAGCGGCGAAATGCTACAACCTTGTCTTACTCCACGTCCTATTTCACCTTCTTCTGAGTATTCTTGTTGGATTTTGATTACTGCTCTTTGATTCATGTACAAGTTCAAAATTAGTCTTCTATCTCTCCAGTCAATTCCTATTCCTTTTAAGATATTCATCATCGTTATCCAATCAATCCTGTCAAAGGCCTTCTCGAAGTCTACAAAGCATACAAAAACGTCATTTCCATATTCTAAGCTTCTTTCGCAGAGAACCCGCATTACCCCTATTGCTTCTCTTGTGCCGCATCCTTTCCTAAAACCAAATTGTGTCTTGCTCAGTATCATCTCTGCTTTCGACTGAATGCGATTATTTACTATCTTTAATAAGATCTTCGATGCATGAGGTATTAAGCTGATTGTTCTGTAATCCGAACACTCCACAGCATTGGCTTTTTTTGGGAATTGGAATCATCACTGACTTGGTAAAGTCGTCTGGCCAAATACTTGAATTGTACACTTCCATACATACCTCCATTAACTTATTTAAGTTATTGACCTGTCAGTTGGCAGTGCACTAAGATATATATATATATATATATATATATATCTTAGATATATATATATATATATATATATATATATATACTATAAAGATACATAAATATAGATATATAAAGATACTATATATATATATACTATATATAAATATATATACATATATATATATATATATATATATATATATATATATATATATTGATATATATATATATAGTATCTTTATATATATATATATATATATATATATACTGATATATATATATATATATATAGTATCTTTATATATATATATATATATATATCTTAGTGCACTGCCTACTGGCAGATCCATGATATATAACGCCTCCACTCTTCTCTGTCTTCCGCCATTCTCTTCATTTTCACAAATGAGTGGGTCTTTAAATCATCTAACATACCTAATCTCGGCCTGCCCCTGACTCCTTTTCCTTCCATTCTACCTTCTATGACCTCTTTTAATAGACCTTCCCCACTTAGAATGTGTCCTATCCAACTCTTCTTCCTATTTATATATATATATATATATATATATTTTTATTTATTTATATATATATACAGTATATATACATACATATATATATATATTTGATATATACGTATATATATATATATATATATATATATATATATATATATGATATTCATTGGCGGATCCAGAAATTTTTTAAGAGAGTGTACATCTTTTTTGGACTACTGCTCCCGACTCATAAAGTGATTGTATCCCCGTATCATATCACCCCTCACACCCGTACTCAAGTCTGGGTGTGAGGGGGGATATGATACGGGGATATTATACGGGGGATATAATAGGAGGATATGATACGGGGGATATGATAGGGGGATATGATACGGGGGATATGAAACCTAAAATGCCTAAAATCCTACATTTGTTTTGTAGAAAGGCAGGTTCATTCCTTTGCCTTCGAAGAAATTCAGCGGATCTGGACGAATTACAAAAGTGACCTAATTTTGGAGCTAGGCTAGGCTGTTTGCACCACTTTTACTCACACTCTTTTTCCCTCTTATAGGCCTACTATAATGGTTAATGTGAAAATTGAGAACTAGAGAAACTAGTTTTGGTTGCCCAAGCGGCGAATAAAAATGTATATATATATATATATATATGTATATATATATATATATATATATATATACATATATACTATATATATATATATATATATATATATGTATATATATATATACATATATACTATATATATATATATATATATATATATATATATATATATATATATATATAACTACCGAATAACTAACTACACGATTGATTACTATGAAATTCGAATATACATCGTATAAATATAAGATAGTAGACATGAAATATAAAGGCAGCAAAAGCACAGCGGTTAATCTGTGATATGCTGTTTATATATATATATATATATATATATATATATATATATATATATATATATACATTCGTTATGTACATACTGTATATGTATACATTTGATATATATATATATATATATATATATATATACATATATATATATATATATATATATTTATAATATATATATATAAATATTTGATGCATACAAGTCGATATATATATATATATATATATATGTATATATATATATATATATATATATATATATATATATATTCTCTACAAATACTGGAGAGGTCGACTGCGAATAATAGAAAACTGGAAAGTGCTGTCGGTTGGGTGTGTGGAAGAAAAAAGTTGAGATTCATAGCCAACTCACAAGTTGGTCGGGTGTGTTTAATAATGTGCTATCAGTAGTTGGAAATACAATAGGAGAAATACATTTACCTGCCAGACAAGCCACATAGCAATGAATTGCAGTAGTCAAGTTTAGAATGAACTATTGAGTTAGCAAGAATTATGGATGAATTTTTATCAGGAGATAACCGGATCTCTCTGATTTGACGGATCTGGATGAAGGATGAACGACAGAGAGATGAGCTATGAGATTTAAAGTCAAGAATTTCATCAAAATATGACACCAAGGTTGTTGGCCTTTGGAGTATGAGTGAGGAAAAGTTTTGAAAGTAGATGGATGAATTTGCTACCTTGGTTCTATGCTAGAGGGTGCCGATAAAAAGATATTCGGCTTTAGAAGGATCGACAGAGAGACGATTGCAGCAAAACCATAATGAACTTTGTCAAGAACAGATGAAAGGTGTTGCAATTTTCAAATCTGAATCTGAGCTAGAAAATGAGATGTTCAGCTGAGTATCATCGACATAGAAGTGACATTTTATTGAAGCATTGCCTAAAACATGACTGAGTGGGGTGGTGTAGTGGGAAATAAGTAAAGGTCCAAGTACAGATCCTTGGGGCACAAAACGAAGAAGAGGTAGTTCATGGGAGAGTTCATTAACTGTAATAACAGATTGAGTGCGACTAGAAAGATAGGAGGAGATCAGAGAGAAGGCAGAGTCAGAGATACCAAAGCAAGTTTTACGTCTATTGGTAACAATGTTATGATTAATGGTGTCGAAGGCAGCCGAAAAAGACCAAGGCGTACAAGGTCGGATACATTTTGAGAGTTTAAGTCAAAGTTTTAGGCAAAGGTCATTATGTATGCTGATTAGGGCAGTTTCAGTGGAGTGAAGCCTTCTATATGCATATTGGAAATAAAATAGAGAAGGAAAAGATTCAAGATGACTGCATAAGCGAGTGTAGAAAATACTTTCCAAGACAACGAAAATGAAATTTAAGTTGAAAATAGGACGATAGCTAGAAAGATCGTCATTAGGAAGTGACTGCTTTTTAAGCAGAGGAGAAAAGAACAGCAGTTTTAATAGTAGAAGGAAATATTCCTTCAGAAAGTGAAGATTATCCAGATGGGTAATTGAAGGAAGGAGGTCATCAATGCAAGATTTAATTAGTTGGGCTGAAATAGCATCTATCGAGCAAGATGAGTCGGTAGAGCAGAGTATTAGATGATGGGTTTCTTCACGAAAAGCAGGTTCAAAATTTTACAGCAGAGGTGAATTTGGCATGTAGGAATATGCAGTTATCTCAGAGCTGGGTGGTATAGAAGAACAGAGTATGGAAATTTTGTCCTCAAAAACGAAGAAAATTGCTAGCAAGAGTAGAAGGAGAATTGACATTTGGAATTGACTTAGGGTTAGTACGAGTCTGTACGACCAAGCAGTGAATCAAGGGTTCTCCTAGGTTTGTTGGGGCAGTTTTGATTCTGCAAGGCCAAGTTCTTAAAGTAAGAACTCTTGTGCGGAGGAGATCGTATGATCAACTAACTTACGTTGGTTAACCTAGTTAGTCTTGATCTTGGGGTTTTGCATTTCAGGCAGATTTTTCCTATTTCTCCTATATTTAGATTCTAGTTAGGAACGTAAGGATTTTTGTACAAGAATTTCATCAGAAATAAAGGGTTTCCTCGGGTTGGAGCGACAAGAAATAGTTAAGAGAGGAGCGTGCTTGTCTAATAAAGACGACAGCACAGAGTGAAATTGTAGTGTAAAATTAGCAACAGTTGAAGTTGGATTGGAGTATAATGAAGAAGCCATAATATTAGCAGAAAATGAATAAATATTGAAGGCAGGAGAGTTTACGATAGCTTTTGATAGTTCTTGAAGCAAAGGAGTTAAAGACCACAGGCAATTTGCAGAAAATTGAACTGTGATTAGACAATGACAACGTTGAGACTCCGAAGTCAATCAACTTAGTCTTGTCACGGGTAATTAAAAGATCAAGGATGTGACCAAAGTAGGAGAAGAAATATGCTGCTTGGGGTCAAAAGCCTGGAGTGTAGTAGAAAGAGCTGAAGCATAGTGATCGATGTGTGAGTCAATATGTATATTGAAATCACCCATAATGATCAGATCAGACGGTAAAGAGGCAATATACTCAAGAAGTGAAGAGAAGTCTGGAGGAAGTCAGACTTGGACAAGGTTGGAGGTCTATATACAGTTAAAAAGAGATATGATTTGGAAGCACAAGCACAAGTGCATTTTATATACAAGCACATGTGGCGGTATATAAAATGTCTTTGTAGGTGTCTTGTCGACTTCCTTTCTCTTAATTTCTGATAGTTTATGATTCGGAAACTTGTTTCGTACAGTGCGTGGTTTCTAGATGGTATCCAATCTTGTTCCATCATAGTATCCAATCTTGAACTAAATTCCATTTAGTTCAAGCATAATATTTCGAATTTGTATCCAATATTGAGTGTAATCCAACCAGTTCGTGTACAACTTTCTCATTTTCTCCATGTTCTTAATTTTTCTGTCCTTCTCCTTTCTTAAGTTTCTTTGTTAGTTGTATTCAAAATAATTAATCTTCTTCGAAAAGTATTTCACCAAATGTCTGCATATTACTATCAATCTGACGAGAAAGACGATAGTGGAAGTTCTACACCATGTGTAGGAGATAAAAGGAAACGTCGCTATCGCAAAGACATAAAAAAAGACTTGCTCCAGATTGATAGTTATTAATTATACATGTACATTACACATTGCTCCTAGAATGAATGACAATTAACACTCGTTGATAGCTATGCTAATTCGGCCAATCTTTATTATCATTATACTATTACTTTATAATTTTATCTTTAGTATATTGTACAGATTACCCAAGTATTGTTACATTACTTACTGTAGTATTAGTTACTGTTGTTCTTATGACAATTAAATATTAAGTATAATAACACTTTGTTTCATTAACTTAACCTAATATAATTTCACTAGAGCGACTCGACAGCCTTATCGTATCTCTCTCCATCGCGCTCTTCTGCTCTGTCTCCAACTCAGTCTTCTCAACACTTCTCCAATCAACACTTTCCGCAGCACTTCCACACTCTCCATCAACAACACTTTCCAGTTTCCACTTTCCATCCAACACTGCCCAACTGCGCAACATGAACGGGGTTTATATACACTAAGCAAGGGATACAAGGAGATACACAGACATATTCTGAGATACTCTGTAGGTAGACCTATACAAAAACTGTTACCAAGTTTCATACTTCGTTAAGGTTTTGGATATATCAGACGCCTTTCCGGACTATTGAATACTTCAGCACTCAATTTGGATATTCACTAGGATTGCATAACAATATGGATTATCTTAATCAAAGAAGTTTTAATCTTATCGAAAATCATGTAGAGTAACAACATATTCCATTATACAACCATAAAACGATAAGTCATCACACAATTCTGTAGATTTGCCGATCAATATCATCATCATCAGTTTCTTGAGTTCTGTACAGAACATAGGGCGGCAACACTCCTCCATTCGTTTCTATCATCAGCATTCTTCACAGCGTCTTCCCATGAAATGTGCAATGCTTGCAAATCCTTGTTGATCGCATTTAGCCAAGTACTTCTAGGTCTTCCTCGCTTCCTTTTTCCTTGAGTTGGCTTCCAGTTAACTGCAGACTTTGCATATCTATCCTCAGATATTCTCAGTAAATACCTAAAAACCTCAACCTTCTCTCAGAAACTATTTCATCTAATTTTCTTTGTCCACTTTTTTCGAGTACTGTTTCATTTTTGACGTGGTCCCAATAGTGGATATTTAGAATTCTTCTGAGGCATCGTTGTTGAAAACAGTTTAATTTGTATTTTATTTTATTAGTACTTTCCAAGGTTTCACATGCATACATTAACATTGGTTGAATAATTGTTGAATATATTTTTATCTTTAATTGCTCCTCAATTTTCTTACTCTTCCAAATATATTGGAGCTTTTGGAATACATCATATGCTTTGCCGATTCTACCCTCCACATCTCTTTCACTTGATCCATCTTGCGATATTCTACTGCCTAGATACGTGAACTTGTTTTATCCTTTCAACCTCGCTTTGATTAACTCTTATCGTGAATATGTCAGTCTCTGCAGTTGTGAGGATTTTTGTCTTTTCAGAGCTAATTATTAATCCAACTTTTGCAGCATTTTCTTCTAATGCTGATGTCATTTCTTGCAGTTGAAGACTGTCGTTTGCTATTAAAGCTATATCGTCTACAAAATCAAGGTCAGTTAGTTTCCTATGATCCAACTTTATTCGCCATTCTCTTGCTTCAAAAGCCTTTCTCATCACAAAATCAATCACTAGAAGAAAAAAATGGCGATAAAATACATACCTGTCTAACTCCTGTCACAATGTTGAAAGAGTCAGTGACCACCGTTTGTGTTCTTATGTTAGACGACGAGTTTTCATGTAATAATTTAAACAAATCTGTGAATTTTTCAGGAATTACATAGCTTTTTATTATTTTCCATAAAGTATCTCTATGGATACTGTCAAACGCTTTCTTGAAATCAATGAAATTTATGTAGATATCTTGCTGAAATTCAATGCTCTGTTGTAGAATATGCCGTAAACTAAAAATTTGTTCATTACACGATCTGTTACTCCTGAAGCCTGCTTGATGTTCCCTTATATTTTTATCTATTTCTATTTTTATTCTCTCAAAAATTATTTTTTTCATTTAACACGAAACGTAAAACATCAATTAGAATCAATTCCTTTCGGAAAATGCGCTGGCCCTGAAAAGAGCCATTAGGTGATGACGCCTTTGATATTGTGCTACGATGTATTACACTAACACTATTCTGCCGAAACTGATTGAAAACTGCAACAAGTTAAAGCCAAATGATATCATTTTTCAACAGGACGACGCACTGCTCACACTTTACGTCTTGCGCAATACTTTCTTGTACAATATGCCCATACTTCATAAAATGGATGATTGGCCTCCTAAATCTCCGGGTTTTAATCCACTTGATTTTTTTGTCTGGAGAACCATGTTGAAAAAGTATCGTGCTTTCAAGCTCAAACCCAGAAACACAATGGAATTAAAGGCTGTTCTTCAAGAGATCTGGAAAGACCTACCACAACAGTCCATTGACAGCGCAATTTTATCTGTATGAAAAGGCATACAGATAAAACTTCTGGCCGGCATTAAAGCCCAGGGCGTTCATTTCGAGCACACACTGTAGCACAATATCAGAGGCGTCATCATCTAACGGTCCTTTTACGGGCCATCACATTTTCAAAAAGAAATTGACTCTAACTGACCTTTTACGTTGCGTGTTAAATGATAAAATCAATTTTTTCGCAAAACTTGGATAATTCCGGCTTCTTTAAAACTATTTGTACAAAATTTGGTCAGCTTGTGGCTAAATCAGCTTGTGGCCTCCGCAAGAGAACCTTAAAATTTCAAGACGAAATGTCAATAATTGGCTAAGCGATCGTAATTATGATAGGGGAATATTTTTAATGCGCAGCCTGTATATATATATATATATATATATATATATATATATATATATATATATGTATATATATATATATACATATATATACATGTATATATATGTATATATATACATGTATATATATATATAGAATAAAGCTGTAAAGTTCGTTTCCTCAACCAAGGATGATGTCAGGGACATCGCTACACCATACATCACTACAGATCAATTCACCCAAACCAATCTGCAAAAGAAATGTGCTGAGGAGAAGTATGGTCCCAAACGAAAGGTACGGTGATCAAAAATGGTCAGGGTAGACCGCTTATGTCTATGGTGGGAAAAGGTAAGTCTAAAGCTTACTGGAGAAATCTGCTGAAAGAGAAGAACAATAATGAAGATAAATATTTAATACGTTCCAGATTGTGGGTGATGCATAAGAAAATGAACGTATTCCCAATAATGTGATAATATTTGGAAGAGAGACAACATTGGCAGTGGAACGAAGTGCACGTGAAGGACGATATGGAAGAAGAATTTAAGATAAGTGTCAAGGTCTCTATAGTTCATTAAATTATTTTAATCCTAAAACATTGACCTCGGCCTCGAGAGCTGCTGAGTTTAATCTAAAGGTTTACTCACGAAGGCGTGTTTAAAAAATAAAATAAAATTTTTTAAATAAAACACGAATTAAATAGTACTTACAGACAGTGTACTAAGAAACGAAAATATCCAATAGTTCTATCGCGCAAAATATAGCAACTCTAGATACAATCCAAAATAAAATATTCGATCGCAAATTTAACGCATAGGCCTACGACTACATGTATATGCACAAATTTATATATATAAGTAATCCAACGTTTAAAGTTAAATAACGACCACAAAACTACTTCAGAAATTCTACCGTAAGAACCTCTATATTCTACGTTAGCACCATTTACAAAGCTATCTCTGTTCTCTTGCGTTTCCTTTTACCACACTTAAGGTCTCCTCCACGGTATTATCTGCTCACGGATAATCCACAATCGTCTATAACGTCTAGACGTGAAAGATCTATATCTTTCCTAATCTCTTTTCCAACACGTGTTCTCCCTTCTCAATCCTTTTCACGTGTCCTTGTAAACAAACCTTCACCTCTCCAATTCTCCTCTGACCAGGCTGGCCCACCAATCAGAGGCTCTGAAACTATTTAAGCCCCGCCCACGACATAGATCTGAACAGCTGACTGGAATAATATTAGCTTTACTGATAAAGTATTAGGCTAGAAAATAACACATTACATCCTCAGTTACAAAACATATATACACTAATTAATACAACAAATATATGACAATCCTGATAATAAGTAAGAAGGCTTGCCAAATCGCAGAGTTTTGAAAATTAATAGTATATTTATATTTTATATTAATTATTATTATATTATTATATTAATTTATATTTTATGCGTCTTTTATCAGGGAGCCAGTAAAGACTGCGAATTAGAGAAAGAGAGTGAGATTGAAGTAAAACTAGTGTTAACGCCAGTTTCCTCACTCGAAAGCGATGTCATTGACTGGCGAGTGTAGGGTTTGAACCCCGCACATACTGATCCGTGATCAAATATCTTACTAACATGGCACTGGGTCCAGCCATGAGGATGTACAAATTTCCGTGCGAGAAAATGTTGAACTTGTTTCAAACCATTGTGAGAGAAGAAGGCAAACCATATAATAATGAATTACAATAATCAACCTTTGAATGAACTATAGAATTAGCAAGGATAGTGGCTGAATTTCTAGGAAGGGATGGACGCATTTGCCTAATCTGACGAATCTGAAAGAAATAATTGCGACAAAGAGAAGAGATATGGAAGTTAAAGTCAAGGTTTTTCTCAAAGATTACTCCGAGGTTTTTGACGGATCGAGAAGGAGTAAGAGCATGATTTTGAAATTGAACAGAGTTATTAGTAATTTTTTCTTCTGTGCAAAAGGAGTGTCAATTAAAACGTATTCAGTTTTAGAGGGATTAACTGCTAGACGATTAGCACAAAACCTGACCTGGTCTAGAATGGATGAGAGATGAGTTAGTTTCTGATGGCAATCATGAAAAGAAAAGGAAATATATATTTTATTTGTGTGTCGTATGGATGAGATACGAAGAATAGCAGAATCAGAAGTGAGAATTTAAGGAAGCAACTTCTCAAGCAGGTAGCTAACTGGAGTAATGTATAAAGATAAATCAATGGACCTAATACAGAACCAAGTAGAACACCGCTTAGGAGCGATAATTCAGAAGAGCGATCTTGACCAATAACAACAGGTTGTGTACGACATGAGAGATATGATGTGAAAAGAGAAAAAGCAGAATCAGAAATTCCAAAGCAGGATTTTAACTTCTTTTTAACATGTTTGGGTCTATTGTGTTAAAGGCAGCACAGAGATCTAGTAGAATCAAGGCAGAAACCTGTTTACTACTCATGGCCAAGCTAAGATCGTTATGGATACGAAGAATAGCAGTTGCAGTAGAATGGAGTTTTCTATGAGCGGATTGAAAATGAGAAAGAGATAGAGAGAGAGAGAGGAAAGAATCAAGATGCCTGCACAGACGAGTAAATATTACTTTTTTTTATTTTTTAGAGATAAACTTAAGATTGGAAAGACGGTAACTGAAAAGATAATTATTTGGTCGAGAAGGTTTTTCCTAGCAAATGAGAGAAAATAATTTGTTTTAAGGAGGTTGGGAAGACTCTTTCTGAGAGTTAGCTAGAGGATAATGTGAGCAACTAGAACATCAACAGAGGGTTTCAGTAATCTAGTAGGAATGACTTCAAGGCAGCAAGATGATTCGGTGAAGTGAAGAATAAGACAACGTATTTCTCCCAGTGTGGTTGGTTCGAAACTATTTAGTAGAGCTGACTCAGGCATATTTGCAGAATTGTATTGTCAGTGCTTATAGTGTTGGAGGGCAAAGAGAAGGAGTATGAGTTTGGCAATTTTGTCACCGAAAAAGCTGAGAACAGAAGCTGCAAGAGATGATGGTAGAAGCAGCAAGCGATGATAGTGAATTGGTAGAGGGAAGTGACTTGGGAATGGTGCGATCAAGCAAGAAATGCTCCCCATAATTTCTTACTATATGTATAAAATAATTTCTTGGTAAATGTATATAATAATTATGTAAATAATAATATTAGTATATGTATGTAATAATTTCTTAGTAAATGTATTATCCATTATCCATCCATATATCATATATATATATATATATATATATATTATATATATATATAATATATATATATATATACGCATATATGTATATATATATACAATATACATGTATACAATATATATATAAATATAATATATATATTATATCTAATATATTATATCTATATTATATCTAATATATATATATATATATAATATATATATTATTAAAAATATATAAAAATATTAGATATATAATATATATATTATAGATATATAGAGATATATATATATATATATATATTTATAAATTGTCAAAGGTATTAGCCTTCAAAATAGTTTCATTTATTCTGGACCACACTCTCTCTCTCTCTCTCTCTCTCTCTCTATATATATATATATATATATATATATATATATATATATAATCATGTATATATATTTATAAATATATATATATATACATGATTATATATATATATATATTTATAAATATATATATATACATGATTATATACATATATATATATATATATATATATATATATTTATAAATATATATATATATATATATATATAGAGAGAGAGAGAGAGAGAGAGAGAGGGTGGTCCAGAATAAATGAAACTACTTTGAAGGCTAATACCTTTGACAATTTTTATCCAAACTTCCTACTTTATACATTAAATTAAAGACAATTCTCTTTTCTATTAATTCGCCAAATATCTAAGAGATATTAAGACACACGCTTGAGAAATTATCATTAGTTGCCGACATGTAATTTTCATGTCATATGATCGCCTGTATGAAAGTAAACCTGCCAGAGTTTATTGAACCGTAGAACTGGCCACCTAACAGCCCCCCTGATTTCAAACCGAATTTTTGTTCGATTTTTTTCAACAGAACCGATTTTTTTTCCAAAAACTTAAAAATTAAAAAAACTCTTTTTAAAAAAACGATTTTTTTCTTTTCCAAAAAACCACTTTTTTTCGATTTAAAAAAATCGATTTAAAAAAATAAACAAAATTAAAAAATTATAAGAATTAAAGAAAAAAAACCAAAAAAAACATTTTTTTCTCCAAAAACCAATTTTTTTCGATTTAAAACAAAAGTGATTTCAGCAATTAGTCTATCATGATTCAATTCACGACGTTGAACATTTGAAACGAGTCATTTGTCTTCCGTTGGGCTGAAATCAGTCAAACACTCGTGGAATCGGCAATTGATCAGTGGTCCCAGCGGGTGAATGTAGCTTTTCGGGCACATGGTGGACACATTGAACATTTGTTCAACTAATTCTCAATTCAGTTAGGGCATTGATAGAAATTTAGTGCGCTTTTTGAAACAGTTAAGGCCAAATGCATAATCTTGAATTCTTGATTAAATTTAGATTTTGAGTTTTCACGCAATTTAATTGAAAATTACATATCGGCGACTAATGATAATTTCTCAAAAATTTGTATTAGTATATCTTTAAGAGAATTGTCTTTAATTTAATGTATCAAATAAGACATTTGGATAAAAATTGTCAAAGTTATTAGCCTTCAAAGTAGTTACATTTATTCTGGACCACCCTGTATATACGTATATATATATATATATATATATATATATATATATATATATATATATATATATATATATATATATGAGTGTGTGTGTCAGTCGCGGATTGATTGATATCTCTTTTATATGCTCGATGTCGTTATGGATGACTTGTTTATATTCTAAGCTGCATGTCATTCCTTTAGATGACCCTTGGCAGCGATAGGCTTATTTTCCACTAGCACCGTATTCATGCGCTTTGTATTCATGCGTTGTGTTTGTTTACCTCTTTTATTGGATATCTCTTGTGGTATCTTTATGTATTGCTAATTGTATCTGTTTTTAAATGCTATTGGCTTGTTTGTCTGATTTCGAACAGCTTCCCCCTCGGTCTTTGAAGAATTAACATGGAACTAGGAAAGTTTTAAATTTTAAAACTTTTATTACATTGTTTTGAAATTTATTAAGCTTAACTTTAGTTATATAAGAGTAACGAAATTTTAATAGTTATGACCGAGGTGGTGAAGGCATTGGAAGTGACTTGTCTGTGCTGAACCATATTTTTTAGTATGTAAGTACACATGCGTTCTGTTTGGCATATTTGTGTATCAGGGGGAGCTACACCCAGTAGAGGTTTCCTTTTAGTCTCTGAAGTTTGGTGACAGATATTTTCCTAATGTTGAAACCCGTTTGAGTAGGGGAGAGGCTCAAGTGCTTAGAGACCCTAGTTTGGGGTCTGGAGCTAGTACCGTTGACTCGGGCAGACTCTAGTTTATATTATTTGACGGTCCGTGTGAGGGGGTACTTGTGACCAAAGTGGAATTACCCGGTGTGGTAAAGAGTTCTCCTAGGGGTCCTTATTTAAAACCTATAAAAAACGGCTAAACCTTTTCCAGTCCCGGAGACTCTAGCCTGGGTAATATATGACAGAGCCAGTAAGATATATTTAATTAAATTTTAGTGATTTGGAAACGGGCTGCAAATTCATCAGATAAGTTTATGGACGACTCATTTGTTGAGGGATAAATTAGAGGCCAGTTGTTTTCAGAAGCATTCTACTTGGGTGAAGCTTCAGTGTAGTGCATAGTAAAACACAGATATAAAACACAGATAAGGCACCTCCCAATGTGAAAATTCTATTTAGCGCCCTTTTGTATTTTTTTGACTATATTTCACCCTGTATTATTTAAAAGGTAATATAGTGACTCTGGAACATCTTCTTTTTGTATTGTTTATTTATTTAAATATAATTAAATTAATTAAATATAATTTAAATATAATTATATTATTATAATTAGTATTATTAACTTGAGTTTAATTTAGACATTCACGTCGTTTGACTTGTTCTAGTTTTCTGACACCTTATATTTTGTTTTACTTATAATAAAACATTAATTAATGAATTTAATATCTCTTTAATTAATAGGAAACTCTTGTAGTTTGTATGAATGCTTCTTAGAGTAGGTATTTAAATAGATACGACACTGAATATTACATTAGCTCTCCCGCTATTTGTCTGGCATATCTGAGATTTGAACCTGGTCCAGGACTTTGTAAATATCTTAGCATATTTCATTTTCCCGATATGTCTAGGCTGATAGTATCTTCATTGGTACTTTCCCTGACAATATGACAATGAATGAATGAAATCTTTTCACAGGTTACATATACGACATCACACTGAACTATGATAACGCTATGCACGTGGGAGGAATAGCGTTTATTTTTGGCGGCCTCATCGCCTGCATACTACATCTTCCACACTTTCAGCGCGTAAAAGCCAGCAAAGACCCGGACTGCGTATTCTGCTGTCCATTTTACAGAATTTAGTCTCAGAGTCTTGACTAGAGACAATCCCGATTTAAATTTTATTTGAATTTACAAATCAGTTTTACTATACACGAAGGAAAGGTGAACGTTTTGTCTTAATTTTTTGTATTTTTATCGACTTGGAGGTCCATGAGACGATATCTTCTGTAATCACTATACATGTAGAGTGCGCATCAATCTTGTTCTTCTCTCTTTGGCTAACTGAATGCATTGTAATCGATCAAGTCGGCCCTTCGTTCTATGCCATGACAAGTGCTTCATGCTCGTTAACTACTACTGATATTTAAGTTGTAGTTGCATGTTCCGCTAGGGTTGTCTCTGATATCGCCCTCGGTTTTCGGTTGAGAAACCGAAAGTTAAATTATTATTATTTTTAAAGCTATGCTATTATCAGCCTAATAAGCGTTTTGTGAAAAACTATTTTTTGTACCGATCTTTAAAAGAAAAGCTATCATGAAATTAGTAATTGTGAAATTAGTGAAATTTCATGAGGTTAAAAATATAGCTTATAAGAGATCGTGTGTGTAGGAGACGACTGAGAGAGAAACGGCCGTGAAAGTGGTCTCAGATCTGTCTCTAATGTACGAAAAAGTAATTCGCCTAAAGTTACTCAAGTCGTTTGCAGGATTTTGGCTATTGCTTTCTGAAATTTGTTGAATATATTGTGTGAATTTCGTTTCCCTTAATTCTAGCATTATAATAGATATAATACATTTCCCCGTGTTGTGCTCGGGTGTGGTTGGACCACTACAGAACAGGGCAACCGCAAACAATCTGCTGCGTGTACGTAAGAGGCCACTAAGACAGGAGCTGAGAATGGCTAGAGGGGATACACCTCGCCATGAAATATTTCCCCGCTGGATTAAATGATAATTAATCCATCTAACTGAGGAAGGCAACCGGAAACCACTTCAGAAACCATACTTTTTCCAAGTTAATTCCTACATAAGGATACATAAGGTATAGGCTACATAAGGCATAGAATTTGTGAAGGAATTAACTTGTTGATTTAAGGAATGGAGCGAGAAAGCAGACTTTGAGTATGAATATGTACCTTGAACCTGCCACTCGGACAAAGTCCATGCAGATTTTTAGATTTTTATTTGAAAAGGAAGTGCTCTAGCTTGAATATTATAAATAATATCCCAAAGTGAGAGAAGGAATATATCACGAAGAGTAAAAGTGGCCACACACGATCAAATTTATCTGAACGATATTTATCTGAACAGATATCTGTTCCGATAAATTTGAATCGTCCACACACGGTCAAATTTAACTGTTCAGATATCTGATCAGTTATGCTAATTAGCTGTCAATCATTCCCAGCCTGCAGCGCGAGAGATTGGCGTTGTTAGGGTTGGCATAACCCTAGCCCTAACCCTAATCAATCAACATCTTTTGGTGCTATGCAAACTACTAATTTGAGAGCTGATTGATGGTGGCTGTCCATTTGACTGAAGTATCA
Organism: Enchytraeus crypticus; assembly: GCA_905160935.1. Classification (NCBI taxonomy): domain Eukaryota; kingdom Metazoa; phylum Annelida; class Clitellata; order Enchytraeida; family Enchytraeidae; genus Enchytraeus; species Enchytraeus crypticus. Next base: position 153,217 of record CAJHZI010000445.1, on the reverse strand, counting down.
TTTAATAGATTCATTTCTATTTATTTATTTTTTAATCCCAATTTAAAATTTATACCCCTGCCTATTTTGCATGCACAAGTTCATCTATTATCATTGGATTTAAGAATAGCCATCCTCCATCACCCTGAGAGTTTTCCTTTCCTAAGCTGCAAACAATCGGTCGTCCAAGATGGCCACCCAAAAAGTACTAACCGAGGTCGATGTAGCCTAACTTCGATAATTGACGCGCAACTAAACCAAGTGCGCTAAATCCCGCCAAACGTTTATGACGTGGACGTTAATGGAGATTGACTTGAAATAAAATTGTTATTCATTGCATATAAAATTTTAATTTGTTTAACAAAGGTGTTTAATATTGAATTTTTAAAGAAATCCGTTTAGCGTCCCGTATATTCGGGGTTGATGCGAAAGGGTGGAGATAGGAAATGGAGAATAAAGGTCGCGTATATATCGATTTGTCACCACGTTTGCACGATTAATTTCTATTTTTCACGAATTAGCGCAGTGCCAAATTCGCGACCTCTCGTTCTAGAGGCGAGCTCTCTATCACTGCGTCACGAGTCATTCAATTTATAGTAAAATCAATATTGAAACCCAAAAAGTACTAACCGTGGTCGATGTAGCTTTACTTCGATAATTTAAGCGCAACTAAACCAAGTGCGCTAAATCCCGCCAAACGTTTATGAAGTGTTCATTATTGAGGGAGATTGTAGAACACTATATGCATTGTGCATCCATTTTTATTGGTCAGAAATATAAGAGAGATTGACTGTAAATAAAATTATTATTCTTTGTTTAGAAAATTTTAATTTGTTTTGCGAAGGTGTTTAATATTGTAATTTTTAAAAATCCGTTTAGCGGCCCGTACATCCCTATTCGAGGTTGAAACGAAAGGGTCTAGATAGGAAATGGAACATTAAGGTCGCGTATATATCGATTTGTCACTACCGCGTTTGCACGACTATGTTTTTATTTTTTCACACCTTAACGCAGTCCCGCTCTCGCGACCTCTCGTTCTAGAGGCGAGCTCTATATCACTGCGTCACGAGTCAATTTATATATATAAATCAATATTGAAATTTAATAATGATATTTAATTCGGTAATGCTTATGTCAAAAGCATCGTTGTGATTTATAATACTTTTATTTTAATTACTCATTTATGAAATTAATCTCAATCTAGAATGCTCAAATTAAAATAAGTTTACGCCGACAAGTGCGCCAAAAGTCTTTGTGGGCGGGACAAGTCGTCAGATCTGAAAACTGACGCGGCCACACACGATCAAATTTATCTGAACAGATATCTGTTCAGATGAATTTGATGGTTTTCCCATCAGTTTTTAAAACTGACGCTCGTCAGTTTTCCCATCAGTTTTTGCCCACACACGATCAAATTTATCTGTTCAGATATCTGAACAGATATCTGAACAGATTAGTTTGATGGCAAAACTGATCTTGTGTGGTCACTGTAAGAGGTGAAAGAGAATGCAAACTTGTCTTAAACTAAATTGATAGTCTTTGAGAAAAAATAGCTCACCGGTAGTATCAGAGACGGTTTGGTTTTTACCCGTCGCCTGTTGATGAAAGGAAGGTGACTAACACTAACTATGAGGATGAACTGACTCAAATATTCAGGAGCGGATCCAATAATTATTTTCTGGGGGTCAAACAATTTTTAGGACCTTTTTCTAAAAACCCTTACATGTCATGTGAGAGTCATCTATGACTATAAGCGGCTAGCCTGCTCAACGGTATGGGTAGACTAGCCGCTCCACTGGCCACTGATTAACTGAATGTTAAATTCTTTTTAATTAACAAAGTCTTAAAATGTGCATCGAAATTTCGGGGGGGGGAAGAGAAAGGCCCCCTGCCTGGATTCACCTCTGCAAATATTGCTATTGAGAGATGAAACTGAAGTTAACATTGGCTTTGCAGCATTTTACATCTTTAATAGTCGGCATTGGGCTTCTGTGTGTTCGAGATACATCTGTTGCAACTTGGTTGATAAATTTAATTATTAATTCATTGATTGTGGCTTTAAAAAATTGGTCATTTCATCTTAATCATACTCTTAGTCAGCTTATCTGTAGCAAATCTTACATTTAATAAAATATTATTTATCATACTCTTAGTCAGCTAATCTGTACCAAATCTTAGATTAAATCAAATATTATTATTCATACTCTTAGTTAGCTTATCTCTAGCAAATCTTAGATTTAATCAAATATTATTAATCATACTATATTATACTATATTATATTAATATTATTATCATCATAATATGTTTGCGGATCTGCTACAGATAAGCTGACTAAGGTCAGCTTATCTGTAGCAGATTCGCACCTCAACAGCAGATCCAACAGCAGAGCGTAAGCTTGCTGTGAAGCTATATGCAGAGGTGTAAGGCCTAACTGTATAGCATTCTACACAAAATATTTACTGGAATTTACCAGAACTTCTACCATCTATCTCTTTACACGTTATAAAATTTACACTAGTAGGGAAGAAATTTTGAATAAATTGAGTAAATTATTTCAATCTACTATCATTTGTAATCAATTTACTTACAATTTTTCTTTCTATGCTGAAAAAGTTACAGTTGTGTCCCCTTAATGCATCCCAACAAAGTTTTTCTCTATATCCAATAGCCCATGCACTCTTTCTGTAAACATCATTCGTATTTTATTTTATTCGTCTGTTATCCAAGTCCATGGGTTGAACTGAACTTAAACTATCGTCATACCTTCATGTATTTAACTATTCTATAAATTGTAAAGCTCAAACATTACATTTCTATGATTCTCCAATTTTGCTTGAATATCATTTTTCTATGATTCCGGTATTCAAAGCTAACGTGCTCTCAGAGAATAATAATAATGCTAAAAATATTTATAAAGCGCCTCTCTATGCTAAATGCCACAGTAGTGCTGAATGAACAGTAAAGGTCAAGTAGCCTGGTGGTATAATGCCACAATCGTTGTAGTAGCAAGACTATGCACGTCTGGATTATGACCGACCAATTGGCCTATAACACAGAAATCATCAGTCACCTCTTATAAGAGGTGACTGATGATTTCTAGTGTCCATATAGTGTCCAACAAGATGCAAACGCATACGCATTACACAGGATTTGAACCCGTAAATAATTACATCCCTATGACGCATCTATTCCACAAAAGGTAGATAATTAAGGGACTTGCAGCCACCCTTAACCCTTATATCTACCTTTTGTCAGTAACCTCTTATAAGAGGAGACTGACAATTAAGGGACTTGCAGCCACGCGGTGATGATTTCTGTATTTTAAGCCAATTGGTCGGTCATAGTCCAGACGTGCATAGTAGAATGAAAGCTTCTGTTTCAGTCACTATTATTGCTTGTTGTTTTCTTATCCTATATCTCTTTGTTCTTTAACTACTTTAATCCAATTCTTATTTACTTTCCTATTCTACAGTTAATGATACGTTAACCCTTATATCTACCTTTTGTGGAATAGATGCGTCATAGGGATGTAATTATTTACGGGTTCAAATCCTGTGTAATGCGTATGCGTTTGCATCTTGTTGGACACTATATAAACGGTTTCCTACTTGTTCTTGTTCTTATATGCTTATAAGCATATATATTCTTAAATTTCACCTTATGTGTTATTACATCTTAGTCTTATCTTAAGTATGCTCACCTCAAATCGAGGGGAGAACTTGTCTCGTTCTCTAGTAGTAGTTGTTATGGCTTTAATTAGCAACGAGTTTTAGTTAGTCATCCTATAGGGTTGTCGAATTCTTATCTGGGACGACAGTGTCTATTTGGGTAATGTGGTTGAATTGTATTTCTAATTATTAACTTTATAAGATATATTTTAAAAAAGTGAACAATACAAGCCAATCAATGAATTAATTTAGAGACAGTATCGTCATGTATGTATGTGTGCAGGGGCGGATTCAGGAATTTTTTAAGGGGGGGGCCCGAAAATGTTTTTGAGAGTGAAAATTTTTTTTTGCTTACGTCTTCTTCGGGACATGTGACACAACCAGACAAATTTTTTGTGGGGGGGGGGCTCAAAATACGTTCGGCTCATAGAGTGAGTGTATCTCCGCGTACCTTACCCTCCCCCCCGCTCATACCCGTACTAAAGTCAGGGGAAAACCTAAAGTCCTACATTTGTTTGGAAAAAGTAGGTTAAGTTTTTCACATCTGAAGAAACTCTGCGGATCTCTACGAATTGCAAAATAATTTAATAAAAATAAATAAAAAATAAAAATAAATAAAATAATTTAATAAAATAATAAAGTGACATAATTTTGGCGGTGGGGGGGCTTAAGCCCCCCCCCAACCAAGGCTGTTTGCACCACTGCTATGGGACAGAGTTCACATTTTTTACTTACACCCTTTTTTCCTCTAATTTGGTTATGCATTGGTTCAAGTGAAAATTGAGAGCTAGTGAAACGTTCAACATTTTTCTGGCCCCTTCCATGTACAGGGCTCCTAGTATATCCTAGAAAAATCGAGCTTTTGGAACTGTATTCCCTGTCTTACCCTCCCCCCGGGCCCCCACTAACCACTGCCATTACTAACATGTTTACACATCGAAATTGACATAAAAACAATGAATATGTCTTACCCTCCACCGCCCCCCCCCCCAACCCCTGCCGTTACTAACATATTTAAGCATCGAAATTGCCATAGGAACAATGAAAATATAATTTAAAATTTTTTATTGGCGGAGCTAAGGGGGGGGCATGGGCCCCCTGTCCTTTGAACTCTGTCCTGGAGCAGTGGTGCAAACAGCCTCTGCTGCGAGGGCTTAAGCCTCCCCCCACTGCCAAAATTAGGTCACTTTTGCAATTCGTCCAGATTAGCTGAGTTTCTTCAGACGTGAAAAAAATTAACCTACTTTTTTCCAAAACAAATGTAGGAATTTAGGCATTTTAGTTTTTCCTTTTACTTTAGTACGGGTACGAGTGGGGGGGGGGGTAAGATACGGGGATACACTCACTCTATGAGCCGAGAGCAGTAGTGAACATTTTTCAACCCCCCCCACAGCTTTTTTTCTGGTTGCTTCAAAAGTCCTGAAGAAGGCGCGGCGTTAGCAACAAATTTGTACACTCTCAAAAAAAAATTCGGGCCCCTCCCTTAAGAAATTCTTGGATCCGCCCCTACCCTTCCATTATACAGGGCTCCTAGTATATCAAATATGAGCCCCCAATCCCAGATTTGTGCTACTGGAACTGAGTTCCCTATCGTACCCCCCCCCCCCCCCAACTACAGCCCTTACAAACATATAGGCACATAGAAATTGCCATAGAAAAAATAAAATTATAGTTGTTAACAAATTTTTGCCGGACCTAAGGGGAGGGGGCCGGGCCCCCTGGAACCGACACTGTAAATATCGTAGTATCACTTTGAATATGATATAATTAGCCAGTGACTAATACTTAGGGGCGGATCCAGGAAATTTGTAAGGAGGGGCCCGAATATTTTTTGAGAGTGCACACATTTTTTGCTTACGCCCCGCCTTCTTCGGGACATGTGACGCAACCAGATAAAATGCTGTGGAAGGAGGGGCTCAACATTATTTCACTACATACTGCGCTCGGCTCATAGAGTGAGTGTATCCTCGTACCATACCCCCACCCGTTCTAAAGTTAGGGGAAAACCTAAAAATCCTACGTTTGTTTTGGAAAACAGTAGGTTACTTTTTTCACCTCTGAAGAAACTCATCAGATCTGGGCGAATTGCAAAAGTGACCTAATTTGGCGGTATTGGGGGATTAAGCCCCTCCTAGCCAAGGCTGTTTGCACCACTGCTCTGGTATAGAGTTCACATTTTTTCTTACACTATTTTTCCTCTTATACAGTAGTTAAAGTGAAAATTGAGAGCTAGTGAAAAGGTCAACATTTTTTCGGGCCCTCTTCCATTATTCAGGACTCCTAGTATACCAAATATGGGACCCTAGTAGTGCCCATTTTTGAAAAAATTCGAGCTAGTGGAACTGTTCGAGTTCCCTCTCGTACTACTCCCCCCCCCAAACCACTGCCCTTACAAACATATTTATACATAGAAATTGCCATGGAAACAATGGAAATATAATTGACTTTTTTCGGCCGGCCTAAGAGGGGGCCCGGGCCCCCTGGATCCGCCACTGCTAATACCAATAAGGACCGGACACTCAAGGGCAAGGATAAGGACAGACCCTCAAGGATAAGGACCAGATCCATCGTAGAATGACAGTCATCGTAACAACATAGAATGCTAGTTTTAGCTCTAACTTCACTACAGCATCAGGCTGCTAAGTTTAGTTTTAATCTAGTCGTCTAGCTTATAAATTGGTTATAGTCATCATCATCATCATCCTCCCTTGAATCCCAGTTTAACCAGGGATACAAACAGATTGTCTCCAAACCTCTCTGTCCAGCACCACACGAGCAGCCAATCCCCTATTTGAGACTTCCATTCGTTTAAATTTTGTAGCAATATCTGGAGCCTAGGCTCACCAACCGAATGCCCTTTCTGACGTTGATAGGCTATAGATCTTAGTGCTTTAGTCGCCTTCTGCGACACATGCAATTTTGTCAATGTGGGCGCACTTATGACAACTGAATATATCAGTCACTAAATGTTGTACTATGAACATTTTATCCAACAATAGATTAAATCTAGACTCGTCTTGTAAACATTCGATAAATAAAATTTATATAAGCAACGTAAACCAAATTTATTTATTTATTTAGATCACCAAAAAAGGTCATTCAACCCTGTACAGTTCACAAGCAATGCAAACAAACAAGTAAATGCAATTAAGTGAGCACAATTTAAATGTGAACCATGGTGAAATTAAAAGAAAATATAAAGTAGAAATTCAAGAATTGAAATAAAGAAATTCAAAATAAAGAAAATTAATGATAATAGGTAGGCATAATTATACATTTAAGATCAGTATCATTAATAACTATTTAATAAGTACTGACGAAGATTAATATTGAAACAGTTAACGCAACGAGATGATCGTAAATTAGGTGGAAGGGATAGCCAGTATCTAGGGCCTTGTACTGCGATATACTTTTCGCGACAGAAGGTTCTGAACGTTGGTATAGTAAATTCCGAAACTTGTCGAAATTTATAAACACAATTTACAACATTATTTAATAGCAACGAATAGTTGTAACATAAAGGCATATCATTATGAATAAGTGTATACAGAAATACGCAACAGCAATGTTTATGAATATCACTTAACCTTAAAATTTTAAGTTCTTTAAATATATTGTTCGTATGACTACGAAACTTGAAATCCGCGACTTAGGTGTAATAGTTGCCGCTAAACTTTTGTTTACTGCTCATATAGCTAAAATAGTTTCCAGTGCCAAACAGAGAATAGCGTTACTTTTCAGGGCGTTTTTAACTCGTGATTCAAACTACATTCTTTTGGCTTATAAATCAAACATTCTTCCGCTCCTCGATTATTGCTCACCAGTTTGGTCCCCGCACTGTATGAGACATTATTTTATTGGAAAGTATCCAAAGAAGCTTTACTAAAAGACTTCCAGGTTTGCAAAACATGCAATATGATGCCAGATTAATGCGGTAAATTTAATTACCTGGAACGAAGGTGACTACACTTTGACTTAATTTTCTGTTATAAGTTCCTGAATGGATTAGTGGAAGGGGATATTGATAGCTATGGTCTTGAGCTCTCTACTAGAAAATCAAGTGGAAATTCTTTTAAATTAGTAATCAATAATCCTAAACTTGATACACGCAAATACTTCATTTCTTCCAGGATATGCGAACCTTGGAATTCCTTGCCAGACGGTGTGGTTTTAACAAATAATGGCAAATCTTTTAAAAGCCTACTGAAAGATTTTGATTTTAATAAGTTTTAATTTTTAAATCCAGTACCAAAAGTGACTAAAGTACGGTAAGTGACCAAGAAATCTAGAAATATATATACCTGTGTTACCATAATCGTATTTCTAGTTTAAATAATATGTTGAATAAATATAATATAGTTAAGTTTCATAGTCATCTTGGGTCCGTATAAACTCACACGTGTGGTATGTCAATAAAGCAATCAAGCCGTAAATCTATCAGGGTAATTTAGAATGCGGGAACCACGAATACGGTATAGATATGTGATTATTTATACAGGTGTAGGGACTACACTGTAGCTGAAATACGTCGGCTGTACATTGTTATTATAAAAGAGGTACAGGGAGTATTCGCTCCCCAATAAACAATGAAATATTATGTAGTAGCAACTGTAGACTTAAAGATTTCATTAAGTGTAAACCTTGTAAATTAGTACTTCGGGTTTAATCGAGTTAAGATAACGTTTGGATTATTGATATTACTTTATTGTTAGTTGAAACTGAGTGTTAATGTTCAAATCAAAAGGGTCTCACCTAAAGATATACATTGGGTGTCACCACAGTGAAACTGTAATTTACACTAGATGTCGTCTAAGCAGACATAATCAAAGATTGGTACGAATATGTAAATAAGTTTAACGTCAAGTTTGTCAGTTGTTAATGATATAAGCATCAAGTTGGTTGCACTGTATAATATGATGGTAAATGCGAAATAGCAGTATGTGTAAGAAATAGACGCAAAGTAGTAAATTACGTAGCTTAGAGAATAATGTTATTTTAGTAATTTTAATTATTGTATGTTTTATATTTCGTGTCATGATTAGATATAATTTATGTCTTGAATTACTGATACTGTTAATTATGGAATTAGTCAATAGTGTTGGAATGCTATAACATATAATCATATATTTTATATGAAAAGATACATCAAAGATTAGGCTACAAGTTGTGAAAGGTTAACAGTTGAGCTAAGACATAGATTTCTTTAGATAACCTGAGCATGCCAGTGATTGACCTAAAAAAGAGAGTATAGAATGCAGGAATGGACATTTGGATGGACGACGTTATAAGATGTAAGTCTGAATTCATCCGAATGCTGGAGAAGCAATTAAGAGATCGCTGATGGCACGAGTGATAGTTTTATTGTCTTGAAATGTCTAATAGATTAAAGAGAATTGTTTGTGTAATCTAAGGCCGGAATCATAAGATAAATCACGGAAGTCAAACTAAGAAGTGAACTGTGATTGGAGGATTATATTATCTTAAATATAATGAATTAATTCTATTGGACAGTACATAGGAAGAAGGCGCGGTTTAGCAGGAATGGAAAGACCTCAGATGAGAATAGAGGGAGAAGAGTTAGTTAGGGAGAGAATAGTCTAAGAATAAGGAGTTAAGGAAAGAAGAGTCTAAGAGAAGAGAGTTAAGGAAAGAGCAGTCTAAGAGAAGGGAGTCAAGCTGAGTAAAGTCTAGTAGAAGTTAAGAAACAGCTAAAGTCGAGATCAAGACAAGTTGAATCTGGCTAAGTCCAAGGGCTGTTTAGAAAAGACTTAGAAGTTTGTCACAGACAGTAACAGAAAGAATTTAGAGTAAAGATAGTAGAACAGTAGAAGAGATAAAGATTCATATGGAGCAAAAGTTAAAGATATTTATATATATATATTTATACATATGTTTATATATCAAGTTTAAGTAGTAGTATTTGGGACTGGTCATAACTGTGAAAGCATATTGCCTGTCTAGAATAATTATATGATGAGAAACATTGATGTCTTGCTAGAATTGTAATTGCTAATTAATTAATAATAATAAACCCTGATTATATTACAAATGACTGTTTTCTATTAATGTGTCTTTTTATCGTGCTTTACAAGTAAGAAGCAACAATACAAATAGTCGTCGGTCAATTAATAAAATAATACCTGTGAGTCACTAGTTTCCCAAGTCAGAGGTTCTCAGAGATTAAGTGTTATAAGAACAACAAGAAACATAAGACAACACAACGCAATAGTCATAGCAGAACCTATGTTATACCTGTATATATATTTCTAGATTTCTTGGTAGGCTAGGGACTGTAATGCATGTTCATTTTAAGTTGATTACTGATTAGTTATACAATTAAAACAAACGTACGTAATATTTTAAGATTTTGTATATGCTGGTGTTTTAAATTTTATTCGTATATAGGTTTTAATGTATTAAGATACTTTTTCCTGCTAATGTGTAGGTGTATTTGAAGTTAAGTAATATTATGCTTAGATTGAATGTCTTCATTGCTATAAACTTTTAACGGCTTTATATGATTTATTTTGCTATATGTGTTAAGGGCACATGTTAGTGCCTTCGTGACCTTTGTGTTTATTTTCACTTTATCTCCATGTATTTCTGGTGTAAGATTTTACCGAAGTGAAATAAACGTGATTCAAATCAATTCAATGCAGTCACCGGTTGGTCAATTCTTTAGACAACCCGGACACAACACGGGGAATAAACTAATTATGTACTAATTGTGTCTTGAGCTATTTTGTCAACTTCGATGCGTAGCCTAAGTGTAATTTCATTAAACTTTAATCTAATTTATTTCTAACCACTGACTGATTTTAAATATACAGTCAAGTGATGAAAAACATGCTTTTTAAAATTGTATTTTTTGTGTTTTTTATTGTTTTTTAACGCCTAAGGTTCTGTATCAACTTTAAAGTATCACAGTGCCTACCTACATGTTATTGCTAAGGTTTATTGGTATATTTTGTTTAGATTTCTAAATAGAGTTTATGGAAAACTATAGTTTCTTAAAGAAATAACAATTATCATATACAAATATTTTGTAGACAATGGTGTGTTTATGGCTACACTTGATCTAAAGAAGGCATTCGATAAAGTTACTCACTTTAAATTATTTACTAGTCTTTTATAAAGGGCATTCCTTAATGGATTATAATTGTGCTACAATACTGGTATTCTAAGTTAAATGTCTGTGTTCGTTGGAATGGATCCTATACTCATAATGCTTCTGTTAAAAGTGGCGTGAGACAAGGTAGCTCCCTATCGTCGGCTTCATTTAATATCTTTATTGATCCTTGCATTAATGACTTAAAATCTCTTAATGTAGGTTGTACCATTGGAGCACAATTTGTTGGTATGATTATATACGCTGATGATTTATTTCTTATCTCACCAACGGTGCACGGTTTACATACGATGTTAGATCAAAGTTCAATTTCGTTTTGATAAATTACTCTTGGAATTCAATATAGATAAATCTGTGTGCTGCGATTGGGTTAGGTTCCGGCAGTGAAATTTCTCCTATGTCTCTGATGAAAAAATCATTAAAATGGGTAAAATGTTTTAAATACTTAGGTATTACTTTTACAGCAGGTAAAAGTTATTAGAAATTAGATTATTAGAAATTTGATTATTAGAAAATTTTACTCTAGTTGCAATAATATATTGAGTAAATCAGCTAATTTAACTGAGCTGACAATATTACATCTTTTAGAGTCCTATTGCTTGCCCACTTTAACCTATGCCACTGTTAGTATTTCACTTAGTAACAATCAAATTCAAGATTTAAATGTTGCCTGGAACAGTATCTATAGAAAGCTATTTAACTATCGTAAATGGGAATCTGTTAAGCCAATTATGATAGGGTTTGGTAAGATGGATTTTAAGCATAGAGTTAAACTTATGTTTAATTTCTTTAGAAACAGCCTAAATAGAGTCAAACTGTGTGATTGTTTTAGATTTCTTATAAATTGTTCGAAGGTTCTGGACAATAGAGCAGGCCTTATGGTAGAAATAGGTATTTAATTTACGAAGAGTTTAATGCTAGTGCTGGAATTAGTAGGAACTACATTTAAGTTTCTTATAATGCATTTTGATTGTTCTATGATCGTATGTGTGATATATCTTGATCCTGTCTCTTTTTGACGAATAAAGAAATGAATATAATATACATAAAATATGTAATAATATATTAAGAAGATATAATAATTGCATTAAGCAATCATTAAATTATTATCTGTTAGGCCTAGTGATGAAAAGCATGTTTCTTCTGTGTTTTTGAATTGTTTTTTGTAGTTTTTTGTTTTTGTTTTTTAACGCTTAAGTTTCTATTACAACTTTAAAACTACATAGTATTATAGTAACTAACAACATGTTATTGCTAAAGTAACTGCATGATATTGCTAAGTCTTTTTGGTATATTTTATATTTAGATTTATAAACAGAGTTTATGAATAACCAGTTTCTTAAAGAAATAGCAATTATTATATATAAAATATGTAGTAATATATTAAGACGATATAATAATTGCGTTATGAAATCATTAAACTATAATCTGTTAGGCCTAGTGATGAAAAGAAAAACAGTTTTGGCCGTGTTTTTTTTAAAAATTGTGTTTGTGTTAACGCATAAGTTTATGTAACAACTTCAAAGTACATAGTGCCTACATGTTATTGCTAAGGTTGTTTTGGTATATTGTAAGTTTAGATTTATAAATAGCGTTTATGAATAACTATAGTTTCTGAAAGAAATTATAATTTGTAAATCACAAAGTCATTTTCCTGGAGAATAAATATTCAATAACTGTGAAATATTCTAGTAGTACTGCATTTCTAATTTCTATAATGATAATTAGTTGTTTGCAAGAGATACAATACAAACTACAAAAGAAACTCAGTTATTTTTTTATTATTTTAGAAAAATGTTTTTTATTGTTTTTTATTCGTTATTTTAAAACAAAAAAGGTTTAAAAAACACATTTCTTTTAAAACAAGCTCACATCTCTAAAACAGTCGCTACTCAGAATACCGAGTTTATCGACGCCAGAATAAGATTTAATATTCGGATCTGACATTTGGGTTCTGATCATTCAGAGCTTAGATCCTGTTCTGACATTTACCGATGTTACAGGGTCTAGTCGTGACAGACTGGAATATAATTCAATTCTCTATTCATAATTTTCCAGTCACTCTCTTAGTGTCCAGCAAAATTGCAGATCTAAGGTACTCAGGGTCTGCTTTCACACTCCATATACAGCACTGCACAGATCAACGAGTTCATCCCTTCAAAAAGCTATGCTGTACCTCTGAATCTTACCTTATGTAGCCTACAGCTTGGAAAAATAGGGCTTCTGAGGTGGTTTCTCGTTGCCTTCTGCAGTTCTTGCTTAGTCGCCACTTACAACACGTGCAGTTAACGGTTAGTCTATCTTTCAGTGTCCTGGACGCAACACTGGAAAATTTCCAGTACCTGAATATATTAAATAACTTACAAAATTCATCTAATTATGGCTCTAAAACATTCTTAATGAGTAATTATGTGAGGATGAATCAAGTAGACGATAAGTTTGTATCAGTGGTTGATCGTTGACATCAAATATAATATCATCTTCTCGTTCGTAACAGTCCGGCGGATATTCCAGGAGATCATTACATGATGCAGCGTCATCTAAACCAATCACAAAGCAAGCAAAACGTTATCAGCAGTATATTTAGTAGTCTATCTTTCTAACCTTGACCTTTGACCTCTAAGTGCATTAATGTGTAATATGGCGTCCTAGATATTCTGGTCTATTCGACTAAACTTTCAAGACAAAGTGCCAGCTGCTCGCAGGCGACTAGGTACATCATATTCCTAGGATACTGAAGTATAGCAAAAACTAGATGGCCCCATACTTCATTATCTTACTAAGTGCAATCTATGATTAGAGCAAGTAAATATATTTCGTCAGCAAAATTAGATGGTATCTAATTTAATCTATCAGAATATTTAACGGAGCAAAACAGACGAGTTGCTCTGAATAGCTTAAATGTAAAACATAACAACAAATAAGCTAAATTATTTTGCCTACATAGAGTATTTCATCATACCATGACTAAGTAGTCCATAGTCCTGAAAAACTCAGTATAATAGGAGTCGACTTGCGTGAATCATTCATTCGCTCAAAGGTTTTCAATGAATTCGACATGAATGATGTTCAAGTAAGTTACTAATATATAACTTATTTGATAATCAGCCAAGTCGAATTCATTGTAGAACTTTTAAAAGTATTATTGAAAAGTTACTAATTTATAACTTATAGTTGAGATGGGAATAGAACCGAACCCGAACCGAACCCTGAAATCTGGATTTTTGGACAAGTCGAACCGAACCCTGACACTGGACGAACCCGAACCGAATCCTGATTCTGGCCCAACCGACTCTTCACAATTATTTTCATCTCAGCCTTTTTCCAGCCGGCATTAGATTACTAAGGAAAATGTTCGACGTTAAAAAGAGACACTAGAGACAATACAAATGCTTTTATAAATTTCCGCATGCACAAATCGTGCAGTATCTAACTGTAGAACATTGTATATTCTGTAAGGCTATTTCGAATTGAACTTAAAAACTCAAAGATAACAAAAGCGAAGGTATTTCAGACGCTGATACGATAGGATTAAATTTCTGATTACAAAAGTATCATTAAAATCAATCAATTGTTATTTATTTATTTGCTTAATTAAATTAATAGACCACATATTCTATAGACTATACAGCGTTTCCAACTTCTCATAAACACAAAAATAATTAACTAAAGTTCGTTAAGTTAACTATAAGTTGTAATATTTATTGACCTTTTATTCAACTACAGCAGAAAATGTTGATTTTAGAACTACAATCATATCAGTTGCCTATAGTAGCATAGTGTGCGGCTTGTTAAATCTTGATATTTGGCATAATAGACCATTGCGAAACTCAAAAATTCCAATCTATAGGAAGCAAGTGACCTGACCTAGATCAATCTTCGTTGCTGGGTCAGTTCACTTCACGACGTGTAATCAAGGAGGCCACATAATTATTGATACAATATACTTCAAATATGGTCTGAAATCAGTAAATTTGTAAACCAAATCTTTGAAAGTTATTATTATTATTATTTTTATTTTTTATTTCTTGTTTATTATTATAATAATAATTATTATTATTATTGCATAATTTACTTCTTTATCACCTATTCTTCTTTCATCAGACACACTCTCTCTTTCACTTAGTTTAGACATAACAATGTACATGCATTTTATTTACGTTAAAGATTACATCAGTTAAAGAAACTATAAATTTTAAAGTTAATTCATCCATAATTCTTGCTAACTCAATAGTCCATTCTCAAATTGACTATTGCAATTCATTGCTATACGGTTTACCTTCTTCTTCTTCACTCATGCGTTTGCAACGCGTTTAGAATTCTCTAGCACGTGTTGTCTGTCGTGTTGTCCTCAAGGATTCAGGCCACCTCTTTCTGAGGTCAAAGAATTAAGTATAAAATTGCTCTGTTAACTTTCAAAACACTTCTCTTTGGAAACCTTCTTACTTCCTGATCTCCTAATCCAATATCAAAATGCCAAATTGCTCAAAATTTCTAATATTCTCACTTCGTTAGGTAGACGTTCATTTTCTTTCTCCGCACCTACTGTTTGGAACTCTCTGCCTCCTGATCTTCGCTCATGTTCTACTACTTCCACTTTCCGTTGTTGGCTGAAAACATATCTCTTCCCACTATAGATTTTTTTCATCTTGCCTGACTGTTTTTTTGATCACCGGACCGGCACCGTTTAGGATCTTCTTCTTTCTTTTCAGCACATGTTTCTTCAGATCGTTTCGTTGGGGGTGAATTGATTTGTAGTGACATGTGATGGGGACGTACCTGACATCATCCTTGTATGAGGAAACGGACGCTAAATCTTTATTATTACTATTATCAGTAACCATGGAATACGTCAAATGCTAATATATTCATTTAGTTTCATAAGATAAAAAGATAACTAAGGAATTTGTTGACATCCTTGACATTGCCTTATGGCGAGGAACCGGACGTTAAATTCTTCTTGATTGATTCTATTATATACACATTGCTGGTGACATGGGGTTAGAGGAGCTTGAAAAACTTAACTCATTATCTAAGGGCCCTTTTCAGGGCCAGCACATTTTCAAAAAGGAATTGATTCTAATTGACGTTTTACGTTGCGTGTTAAATAAAAAAAATCAATATGTTTGCAAAACTTGGACAACTCCGGTTCCTTTAAAAATATTTTCACAAAATTTGGCAAGCTTGTGGCAAATTACTCCACAAGAGAATTCTAAAATTTCAAGGCGAAATATCAAGAATTGACTAAGCTAACGTAATTTTGCTAGCATAATTTTTTTAATACGCAGCCTGTATAATAATGCAAATGATTTACTGCAAAAATTGGAAGAATACATTGCCGCGTGTCATGCTGGTAATAATGGAGTTTATATTACCATTATTATTTTAGATGAGTCAGCAAAATTATGTGTAAGGATACCCACGATCAATCTTTAAAGAGTAATTAACTGTAAATGGCAAAGTTAACATTATCTAGCAATACAACAGACTTTACCACAACTCTAAATCCTCCTATATTCATCAATACAAGCGAAAAATATGAAACAGCATTTTTATCATCACGTACTTATAATTCTGTACCAAATATTACAGAAAAAATTAATGTAAGTAATCTACATAGAAGGCTATTAGTTGGAAAATGATTACATTTTATAAGGTGCTTATGAGTTAAGCTGAAATTAATGCAAAATAATGCTCACAGAACAAAATTGTGAAATTGAAGTAGACTATTACAAAGCAACTTTTAAGACAATACTTGTCTTAATACTTATCTAAGGAACACTATACCGTCTATTTTGGAGTAGACAATTTAGTAGGTAAAACTTAAGGATTTATATATGAAAAATTAGGTCATGGTCCTCATCAATCCCCAAACATAATAGATATAGAAAAGTAAACACACTACTGGTGTCTGTAAACACACTATGATATCATTATTGGTGGGTATGTTAACAGTTCGAAATCGAATGTTATATACACATTTACACAAAGAATAAGTCCAGCATATAAAGTAATAGAGAGACCAAGTCCTGAATTAATATTTCTTCCAGTTGTAGGAAGACCAGATATATAAAGTATTAGGATATGGTTTACAGATCAAGATCGTAAACCAATTCATTTTAATGGGAGAGAAAATTACTATTGATATTTTAATTAGAGAAGCTGATTTTTGAAACCAGGTGAGATCTTCTATGTCTCTTTAAATAGGATCATAAAGAAAAATCTTATGTGCATCTCCAAAAGAAATATGATATAAGGTTACGGATTGTAGATACTCTAAAGGAGATTGGTTCTTATGTTGCACATAATATGGATTTAATTGCTAAACCTATGCCATCATCTGTGGAAGAAATAGGGGCTTTGGCTCTTACAGAAGGAAGTAAAGTATTAATTAAGAAACTCGCCACTGATCACAAAAAGCAACTAGACACTAGTTCAAAAAATATTGGATAGATTGGTATCTGGAAATAGTAGTAAAAGATCTTAAAACCAGTAGGCCTAAATGACTTCTGAAATATAAAATGATGCGCTTACATTACCAAGTCAAGTATTTGTTGATGACAGTAACAACAACAACAATACGATTAGAGTGATACTGTTGCCCATGAAAACATTGAGCACTTGTGATACCAAATCAAAGCCGATGAGCGGAGTGAGGGGTCCATAAACGGTGCGAGCCAAAATCCGGGTTGTCAGTCCAAGGAAGGGTACTAGCGGAATGGAGGTTTACGTGTTGGACTCAGTTCGTGGACGTTTGGTGGATATGAAAAGTCGCAGAGAAAAGATTTCAATCGCCTATGAAACTGTTCGTGGGGTAGGAAAGGCTGATCAAGAATAGATGAGGGGGTGCGCAGAGTGGAAGGAAGAGAATTCCAGATCTGCATGCTGGAAGGAGCGCCTAGACAGCTTGCTACGTGAAGGAAGGCTCGGCCTCTCAAGAGTAACTAACTTAGAGGACCTGGTGGGCCTGGAGGTAGGTTGTCCCACTTGTAGTAAGTGGGACATGTAACTATTACCAGGTGTGGTAATAGACTTATAAGTTAGAGAAACTGTCTTGTATAAAATGCGTTCTCTAACTTTGAGCCAGTGTAAGGACTTGAGGATTGGAGTAACATGAGAATATTTGGAGCTACGAAAGACTGCACCTGCAAGGGAATCTGGATAAACTACAACCTATCAATCTCGCAACTGGGAAGATTTAGAAATAGGGAGTTACAGTAACCCAGTTTCGATTGCACGAGAGCAGCGCCAATTGTAGTAGCAGTCTCGAGAGAGAAAAATGGTCATATTCTACGAAGATCGCGAATATGAAAGAAACATGCCTGTGACGTTTTAGTGATATGTTCGAGGAATGAGAGGTGGCGGTCAAGGACAACACCAAGATTCTTCACAGAATAACCTGGTGTTACTGAAACATCGGAAGAGAGAGCCAGAGACACCTCGTTCAGTTTTGAAAGTTGCTGAGGTGTTCCAAATAGCACGAACTCAGTCTTGGATGGATTGAGTGCCAAGAAATTGGCAGACATCCAGGAAGATATCTGCTGAAGGATTGCTGTAGACAAGCCTTAGCATCAGGATAGGAGTGGGGGCTGAAGCATGTGTACAGCTGAGTGTCTAATGAATGTGAAGAGATCAAGGAGCTTAGTGGAGTAGTGTATAAATTAAAGAGGATAGGACCAAGTACAGAGCCCTGAGGCACACCGTACTTGAGGATGGAAGGCGGAGAGGAATACTCTTGAACTTTGACGCTAAGAGTACGGTCGGTGAGATATGAAGTAATCCAAGCAAGTGCATTGCATACCAAACCATGAGGAAAGACGTTGTAGGAGGATCTGGTGATCGATGGTTCGAAAGCAGCAGACAGATCGAGAGTACAAAGTCAGTGACACGTTGAGTGCACATGGCGTTAGTAATGGTGTTACAGACAGAAAGAAGAACAGTTTCAGTAGAGCGATGTTGGGTGTAAGCAGATTGGTGATTGTTGAACAGGTCGTTGGACTTGAGATAGGTGGAGAGTTTTTGAAAGACTAGTCTCTCTCTGAGTTTGGAAATGAATGGTAAATTGGATATGGGCCTGTAGTTGGAGAGTGATTCCTTGTCCAGCGAGGGTTTCTTTAGGAGTGGAGTGACAATAGCATTTTTAAATGACTGTGGAAAAGTGCCAGAGGACAAAGATAAATTAACAATTGTGGAAATTGAAGGTGCCAAAACATGGATACACTTCTTCAACAGAGAAGTAGGGATAGGGTCGAGATCACAGTGCTTGGGAGAAGTCAAGATTTGTTGCGTGATCTCCTCAATGGAGACAGGTGTGAAGCTATGGAGCTGCTCATCGGTTGATTTGGTTTGTTGAGGATAGCGAGGTGTGGAGCTAGAGATGAGAGGAATGATGGAGGACCGGAGTTGGTTGATTTTGTCAGAGAAGTGAAGAGCAAACCGTTTAGGAAGTGACTCAGCAGGAAGTGAAAGAAGAGACGGAGAGGGTGACCTATGCAATAAAGTGTTGACTGCTTTCCATAGGTTGTTGGAGTTTACTGCATTGCTGATGACAGTGGAGTAGTATCGTTGTTTAGCAGATGCAATGGCAGAACGATACTCTTTATACTTTAGATTGGAAGTAGTTTTCCAAACTACAGCATGGGTTTGGCGCCACTTCCTGTCGGCTCTACCACACGCAGCCTTCAACTTAGCTAGTTCGGGAGTGAAAAATGGGTTAGACTCCCTTATAGTCTTACGAGTTAAAGGTGCGTGCTTGTCAAGCAGGGCAGAAAGGGTGGAGTTGTACTGGTGTACAAGTTCATCAAGGTCAAGAGAAGGCGACTTGATTAGAGTCAAATTCTCGAGGTCCCAGCAAAATTGGTCGATATTGATGATATTGATTTTCCGGTAAGATATAGTAGTGGTGTTAGGTACAGTTTGGGATTTCATGTGGTTGAATGAGCAAGTGACGGGGAAATGGTCAGATGGAGAATGTGATAAAATGTCAATGCTCGTAGGATCTAGTGCTGACTGGGAAGGAGTAATGACAAGATCTAAGGTGTGGTTGTCCAAGTGTGTGGCAATGTTAACGTGCTGTACAGCATTACAGGATTTGAGTAGGCTATTGAATTGCTGGGTTGAGTGATCAAGTGGTTGGTCAACGTGAATATTTAGATCACCGGTGATGACAAAATCAGATTTGGATTCAGTGAGAGAGGAAAGCAATGCAGCAAACTCCGACAGAAACATAGAGAAAGGTTTGGCATATGGAGATGACGAAGGGGGACGGTCCACTGAAACAACGTGCAGTTAAATTTAATTTAAATTTAAAGTTAAACGGGCAGTTACATTTAGCAGTGGCTGAAATAGCTTCAGAACTGGAAAATTTATGTGAGTGACTACTTAAGAGTGTGAAAGGCGTCCTAAATAGGAGAGCCACTCCACCACCCTTAGCACCGGAGATTCTGGTATCACGGTTAGCAATATGCATTTCGTAACCAGGTGGAAGGATGGCCATTAGCTCGCTGGGTGAGGTTTTGGCTGACAACCAAGTACTGAAAGAAAAGATCATAAGATCTTTATTCCTCAAAGTAAAGCGGATTTTAATAACTTTGTATACAAAATTGAAATTAGAATCCCAGCTAGTGTTGCTTACTATATTCCTTCTCAAAGTTATATCAAGGTAAAGGTAGATTAGTTAGAAAAGATAACAATAATACTAATGCAGCAGATGCACAAATAGTTTTAATTAACAATGCTATAATGTACTATGTTTTCTAGTTTTCAGTACAGATTAGGTGGACAAATATGGAAATATTAAATTTTCCTGGACAAACTACATTAATGTTCGGTTATCTAATTTATTCTGACGATTTTAACAGTAGTACAGGTTTAAAGCAATGTTGGAGCAAAGATACATCTTCTAGTGCAGATAGCGACGAAATTAGTGCACTAGCTAATGCTCCTGCAACAGTTTATAGGCCTACTAGAAATCATAATATAATTTTAATCAGCGTCTAGCTGTTCGTAGAAAACTTCTTACGAGTTCTGACCCAGAGGAAATGTCTCATTTATTATAACCTTTTCTCATACTTCTGGATTCTCAGAATATGACAAGGTCTTATATAATAAGGAGCACATGCTAAAAAGCAAATGCTAAAAGGGCTAGGGGTCATTGCGAAGCTCGAGCAGCTCTGGTGGTATAGAATGTATAGTTGATCGGATTCAAACGAGAGAAGCAGCTAAGCGTTACGAGTGCAATGCTAGCTGCTGAACTAATGAACAACTACGAGTTGGAACCAAGGCCAGAGCGTGGTTGTTAGAGCTGTACAATGAATGTATAACAAACTATATAATACCATGCTTATAAGCTATAACTTTAACAAGTTAAAGTTATAGCTTATAAGCATGCTATAAGCTATAACTTTAACTTGTTAAAGCTATAACTTTAACAAGTTAAAGTTATAGCTTTACTCAAACATGGAAAAGATCCCAATGATGCAAAAATCTACAGGCCGATATCACTACTATGCCATACGTACAAGCTACTAGAACGCATGATCCTTAATCGAATGCTGCCAGTGGTCGAGGAAATGTTGATAGAGCAGCAATGTGGGTTCCGTCCGGGGAAATCATGCACCAGTCAGATAGTAAATCTAACACAATACATCGAAGATGGCTTTGAGAAGGGTCTCATTACTGGAGCTGTCTTTGTGGATCTGTCAGCTGCATACGACACTGTGTGCCATAGACGACTCATCTCCAAGTTGTACAACATGACAAAGGACTATAAATTGACTAAATTCATCCAACAACCCCTAACTAATCGTCGATTCTAGGTTGAAATGGGAGGTCACCCAAAGAGCCGATGGAGGAAGCAGCAGAATGGTCTTCCTCAAGGGAGTGTTTTAGCGCCTATCCTGTTCAACATCTACACGAGCCAATTATGCAGAATACCAAAAGTTTCATCTATGCTGATGACAACTGTTCCGCTTATCAGTCTAAGAATTTCAGTGACATTGAAAAACGATTAAATGAAGTCCTAGAATCACTGTCGGGATATAATGTGGAAAATCACCTAAAACCCAACCCTGCCAAAACACAAGTGTGCGCCTTTCATTTAACAAATAAGGATGCTAGTAAGGAGCTTAAAGTTACATGGGAAGGTGTAGAATTGCAACATGTTACACACCCCGTATACCTTGGTGTAACTTTAGATAGGACTCTGAGTTTCAAGCAGAATGTTGGAAAGACGAAGGCAAAAGTCAGTACAAGAAATTCCATATTAGGAAAACTGGAGAACAATCATAGGAGTGCAAAGGCCAACATAATACGCTCCACAGCATTGGCCCTCTGCTACTCTAGCGCCGAGTTTGCCTGCGCTGTTTGGGGTCGCTCCACACATGCCCATAAAATTGACAGTGCTCTTAATGCTGTGTGTCGTCATATAACAGGTTGCCTGAAACCAACCAGTAAAGACAGTCTGTACTTGCTCTCTGGCAGAGCACCACCAGCCATCGGACGTAATGTCTCTAGCCAAGCTGAACGGAGTAGACCAAAACAGGATCAACGACATCCATTACATGGTGAAAATCCTCTGAGATCGCGACTCAAATCAAGGCACAGCTTCTTAAATTCAGTGTCGCCACTAACTCAGTCAGTGGAACAATCTCGCCTCCAGATGTGGAGAGAACATCCCCAATCAGTTCCATAGGAAAACATATGTGTAGAAGCGTCAGAGAGTCTTCCGTGTGGGTGCGATGAGGATCGACGAACCTGGTTATGCTTAAATACATTTAGGACAGGTGTCGGTCGGACAAACGTTGCAATGAGCCGATGGGGATATTATAATGGCTCTACAGGAAGTGAATGCGGTCTGGAGGAGGAGGACATTGACCATTTGATGAATTGCAACGTGACCGGTGATGGTGTCACGCGTGAGGATCTCAGAGAGTTCAATGATCGGGCGAGAGATTGTGTCAGCCGCTGGATTAATGCTGTATGAGGACACAATAAGAAGAACAGCTACGAGTCAAAAGTCCAAACTCATGTAATTAATCCAATTGGTACTATAATATAAATTTGTTAATGAATAAGTATTATTAAACCAGTAATAGACAACAAGGGACAACAGGACATTCACTTGATACATATAGTGCTGGAATGGATGTGCTTCAGCCTTAAAATTGACTAGATCTACAATAGTTTCACTGTACTTTGATGATGCTTGGTCTAGCACAGTTTTATACTCTTCAAAGGTGATAACCTCCATATTTTGGTTGAATGATATAGAAATTGTGATGGTGATTAGGCCTGATCAATGCGATTTTTAAATGTCTTCTGTGTTTTAATTTTTTAAAATTTTCTTTCTGTACTGGTAGCTGCTACAGCAGTTGTCAGCAAACTGATATAAACATCAGCTGCAGCTGCAAAGAGTCACAACTAACTGCCAGCCCAGCTGTGAAAATTTTCATAATTTGGGCAAATAATATATTAATAGTGCAACGTATGGGTTGTTTTGGATTTATTGGGTTGCTTTGGTTTTATTACTCTCCACAATATGCCTAATTATTAAATGATAATCTTAAAAACCTTCTATAAAGATAGCTTTCTGATTTTTCTTGCATTTCTGATTCTGCTATTGCTCTTCTCATATCATATCTCTCATGCCGTACACAATCTGTCGTTATTGGTCACGATCGCTCTGAATTATCGCTCCTACGCGGTGATACACAAGGTTCTGTATTAGGTCCATTGCTTTTTTTCTTTATACATTACTCCACTTAACGAAGTGGAGTAATGTAATCTGCTTGACGTTGCCTCCATAAATTTTCACTTCTATGCAGACGATACACAACTATATATATTTATATTTTTATATTTCGTTTTCTTATCATGATTCCGATCAGAAATTAAATCACCTCTCATCCATTCTAGACCAGGTTTATTCCTAGTTTTGTGCTAACCGTCTAGCTGTTAATCACTCCAAATAATGAATACTTTTTAATTGGCACTCTGCAAAAGAAGTAATATTACTAATAATTACTCTGTTCATTTTCAAAACCTTGCTCTTACACAGGTCTTCTCGATCCGCCAAAAAACCTCGTAGTCATATTAGATGAAAACCTTGCTTATAAATCCAATATCTCTTCCGTTTCAAATTCGTCAGATTAGGCAAATACGTCCATCCCTTACTAGAAATTCAGCCACCATCCCTACTAAATCTATAGTTCATTCAAAGCTTGATTACTGTAATTCACTATTGTATGGGTTGGCTCTTTCTTCTCTCAATCGTTTGCAGCACGTCCAAAATTCTCTCGCACGTTTTGTTCGCAAGTCTTCTATACTTCAATCTCACTCTCTTTCTCTACTTCGCAGTCTTCACTGGCTCCCTCACTGTTGATTAAATAAAGTCTCTTTTTGTATTAGCTTTTAGCTCAGGGCATTAAAAAAACAAAAATAACAATTATAAGAAGTCAGTTTCGAGAATTCTTTCGAATAACTAGAGGACCTGGAGTAGCCGGGCGGCGTTTCAGCATATAGTGCTCAAATCGTGTTTATCAAACTTCAGATGGTTTAAACCTGGGGTAAAAATTATTACGACAACAATTATAATAATTATTATTATTTTACAGATTACCAAGTCAGTGGTGATCCCAATTCCCAAAAAAAGCCAATGCTGTGGAGTGTTCGGATTACAGAACAATCAATTTAACATCTCACGCGTCGAAGATCTGATTACAGATAATACATAATCGCATTCAGTCGAACTCGGATATAATATTGAGTAGGACACAATTTGGTTTTAAGAAATGGTACGGCACTAGAGAAGTAATAGGGGTAATGCGAGTCCTTTGTGAAAGAAGCTTAGAATATGAAGATACGGAAGATAGATAGGAGTGGAGGCGTTATATACAATGGACCTGCCAGTATACACTGCACTGAGAGATACTATAACAGATGATCGGAAAAGCGAGACAGAATTATGGCTTGCACAAGCAAAATTAGCCTTTTAATAGTTCGAGAGAACTTTTAACAAAAAGGACACATTCTAATAATAATAACACACAACAATTAGAGTGCTACAGTCATCAATGACAACATCGAGCACTATTGCGGCAAAATCAAGCCGGCGAGCAAACAGAAGGTCCAAAAACGGCGCAAATTCCAAAATCAAGAAAATCAGTCCAATGTCAAAATAAACTTATCCTCTAAGGGGGGAAAGTGCACTAAAAGAGCTCATAGAAGGCAGAGTGGAAGGAAGTAAAGGCAGATGTAGGCGGATATCAGGAATGTTGGATGATTTAAAGATCCACTCATACGTGGACATGACGAGGAAAGCGGAAGACAGAGAAGAGTGGAGGCTTTATATACAATCGACCTACCAGTAGGTAGTGCATTACGAGAGAGCGAGAACAAAGATCGCCGGCGTTAATATACGTATCTAGGTATCTCTCTCTTTAGTGTAGTGCCAAGTGGCATGTCCATGGTATATAATCATTCACACTCACTTTCACGCTCCATATAGAGCACTCCATAGATCAACAAGATTCAACAGGTTAGTCCATACACAAAATGTTATGCCTTACTCATGCCTTATGTAGCCTGTAGCTTGGAAAAACTGTTCTTTGAGGCGATTCCCGTTGTAAAAACATGATAAGTTACGCTTTATGTAGCCTGTAGCTTGAAAAACTGTCATTTTAGGTGGTTCCCGTGGTAAAAATATGAGACGTTTAGGAGAGAAATACACAAGTTACAAGTAAAAATATACTTCTTGAAGAGAATAAGTTGTTAGTGTATGCTAGACACTGTTCTCATAGCTATAACCTTAAATGTAATCCTTATCCTACCCTGAACCCTAACCACACCGCTAAGACTAAAACGTAGTATTGCATTCACACAGGTGTACAGTTGAAAGTAATTAAGCTTATGAAATTAAAGCGTCCGGATAAGCTTTAAACTCAGTTATGGAAGTTCAAATTTATATATTTCTACTTACAGTAGTATGTATTCGCGCTTCATAAGAACGTTCCATTGATCAACAAGTTAATCAATATCAAAAGGCTATTCCTTGTTCACACATTAATATAGCACGGAAAATTAAAGGCTTATGAGGTAGTTTCCTTTTGCCTTCCTCAGCTCTCGCTTATTTTCCGCATACGATTCGTAGGCGAATTGTGATGTTATCGTTACCGTTTAAACGTTATCGTTTACTTTACAGGATGGTCTATTTCTCAATAGCCGTATCTGAAAATCATCACCTTCACTTTATTCCCAGTTTAACTAGGGTGTGATATGAAAAGACCTTCTCCACTGATCTCTGTCCCATACCATAGTCAATCCCCCATTTTTCATTCGTTTTAGAATTTGTTTTAGCAATTTCTGGAGCCTAAGCGATCATCAACCGAATGGCCTTTCTGACGTTGGTTTGGATATTAGTCGCCTTCATCGACACGTGCAGTCACCGGTTGGTCTAATCGTCAGACAACCCGGGCACAACATGGGGAAAGCAGCCGTAACACAACACGGGAAATAATTTAATAAATCAATAATAATGGCCGATCCCTTATCTACAGATGGAGTTAGGGTCCCCATATTAACCGATCGATTAATGTTAACGTCTTACCATCCCAGACTGGAGCCAAGTCCCAAGGTGTTGCAGTCTCCGTGTTATTATGAAAGTCTGATAAATAATCTACAAAACAATTCAAATTAACATATTTAACTTCTGACACTCTCACCACTTTTGTCTTTTTGATGTCGATCTTCATGTCAGACATCAATGCTGCAGCATTCAGACTATCCATTATCATCTGTAGGTCAATTCTCCTTCCTACTACCACTCCTTAATCATCTTCAGCCTTCACATTTCTAAATTTATTTACAACTCTTATTCCTTCTTCAATGTATTCAATGGCCTCCTCGTCCTTGCTTCTGCGTAAATGTTAGACAATAGAGAGGAAAATGCTACAACCTTGTTTTACTACACGTCCTATTTCGCCTTCTTCTGAGTATTCTCGCTGGATCAAGATCATAGTTATTTGATTCATCTTCAAGCTAGAATATTAACTATTTACAAGCTTTAGTAAATTAGTAGATTCTACTAGAGACAGAATATTAGTATTTTTTCTCTCTACCATTTCATGTCATTCTACATCTTTATCCAGTCTATCTTTCCCAGGCATTCTCAAAATCCACAAAAGAATAAAGACGTCATATCGCCTTTGTTCAAAGCTTCGTTAACAAAGGACACGCATTACTCTGATTGCTTCTCGTGTGCCTTTTCTAAAATCAAACTGTGTCCTGCTCAATAGCACGGTTGATAAAAATCATGATTTTTTAATAATAAAAAATGTAGGTGTTTCTTATTTAAATCCGATTTTTTGATTTAAATCGAATTTACATAAGATCATGAATTTGAAAAATCATCTTTTTAAAAGCTGTAATCTCGATTTATTAGATTTAATCTGATTTAAATCTGATTATGGTTTTAATCATTTTTAAAATTATAATCAAAATCATAATTTACTCTTAAAGCTGGTAAAGCTAATGTTAACGTCAGTTTCCTCACTCGAAAGCGATGTCAGTGACGGGAGAGCTCAGGATTTGAATCCCGCACATATTGACCCGCGGTCGAATATCTTGCTGACATCGCCACTGGCTGCAGCCAGTGGCGATGTCAGCAAGATATTCGACCGCGGATCAATGATGTCGGTAAGAATTTATTCTTACAAAGTCAAATTATCAATGCAACTAAAGAAATTAACAGTTAACGCCAGTTTAAAATGAAGCTTAACAAAATGAATGTTCTAATTATAAATAAGCTCAAATAACTGTTTTTAATGCTGCAAGAAATAAAACTTTAAACAAAATTTAAAATAATCATTTTAAAACGTTTTTCACCTTAAAATTAACGAGTCAATTGCCAGTTAAATATGAATATGTTTATAAATTATATATATATATATATATATATATATATATATATATATTATATATATATATATATATATTTATTTATAATAAAGGATATATATAATAAAGGTTTAACGTCCGTTTCCTGATCCAGGGATGATGTCAGGGACGTCCCCAACAGCACGCATCACTACAGATCAATTCACCCAAACCAATCTGCAAAGGAAATATGCTGAAGAGAAGTAAGGTTCTAAACGAAAGCCAGTCCGGTGATCAAAATGGTCAGGGTAGAATATATATATATATATATATATATATATATATATATATATATATATATATATACATACATGTATATACAGGGTGAGTAAAAAAAAAGAAGATTACACAGCCAAAGCAGTCGAGTGTTAGAATTATAGAACTACCAGTCTAACACCGCATGATTCGAAGTTCTTACCAAAGATAATAAATAATCGCATTCGGTCAAAAGCGATACTGAGTAAGACAAAATTTGGTTTTAGGAAATGATGCCGCATAAGAGAAGCAATAGGGGTATTGAGGGTCCTTTGCGAAAGAAGCTTAGTATTGTAGTAGATGAGTATCTTTACGTCAGTTTCGGCATAAGCCATGCTGTTGTGTAGTTCGATCTTTATCCTAATAATTTGCTTTCGTGGAAGTAGATCACTTTCCATTATGTAGTCGATCTAATGAACATTTCAAAAGATAATCTTTGCCTGCGACTTCCTTCAAGTAATTGGAATTGGTAACGTTAATTATCCATTCAATATAATTAGCCCTATCCATTAGTCTACATGTATGCTTGGTCTCTAGTAGTTATGTGCGTTTGTAGGACAGTATATAAATAGCATGCACATTAGTTTAGGGTCCTTCAGTGTGTTGGTTCTTAAGCTGGCTTGGCCTTAGTTCATGTTCTTGTTTCTTTTCTATTCTATTCTATCTTCTATCTTAGTCTCCTATTTAACAGAAATGTCAGTATAACTGAGGTAAGGAAACTTCAGTGAGTATCTCTATAATTAAGAAAAACTGAGTATTGACAGTAACTAGAAGTTATATAGAGGAACCGTAACATGTTTGACATTTATAATTTATTTTTGTATGTCTGTGGTTCTGTATCTTAGGAAATTATAATTTAAATTAGAAAAGGTCTGGTGTATACTGTAGGCTTAGGACTACACATAAGTTAGCTTCCACATAAGAATTAGTTCCTATTTCCTATACCAAGGGTTAGACCCATACAGTAAGTACAATCAGCACGATAGGAAAATATACGAGGGTTAGACCTTCGTTAATTATAATTATATAACAATATATGGAAATTACGCTTCTGTATGTTTTGTGGATTTTGAGAAGACCTTTGCTCGGATACATTGGATAACGATATTGAATATCTTGAAAACAACAGCACTTGACTGGAGCGATATGAAACTAATTTTAAAGTTGTATATGTATCAAACAGAGGGCATTCGGTTGGTGAGGCTCCAGAAATTGCTACAGAATTAAAACGAATGGAAGTGTTTCAACTAAGGGATTAGCTGGTGGTGTGGTCAGGACAGAGACGATTTGAGACAGTCTATCTGAATCCCGACCCTGGTTAAACTGTGATTCAAGGAAAGATGATGATGATATGTATCAAAGAGCAGTAATCAAAATTCAACACGAGTACTCAGAAGGCGAAATTGGACGAGGACTAAGACAAGGTTGTAGCATTTAGCCGAGGCTGTTTAACATACTATACGCTGAGGCAATGATGGAGGAAGCTATGGAAGTTATTGAAGAAGGAATAAAAGTATTATGTAAATCGTTACAAGATGTAAGATTTGCAGATGACCAAGGAATAGTAGCGGGAAGAGGCACTGCAAATTTTCATGTAGATACATGAAAAGATTAGCAGGACTCAAATAGTTACAAATGAGGAAGTTCTGTACAGAGTTGGTACAAATAGACAGTTGATAAATGCATTAAGTTAGGTTATGAAATCTCTCCAATGTTTCTCATGAACAAACCATTGAAATGGGCAAAATGTTTTAAATACTTAGGTATTAATTTCACAGTAGGTAAAAATCTAATGGTTTAAACCAATTCGATTATTATAAAATTTTACTCTAGTTGCAATAATATATTGAGTAAACCAACTCATTTAACTGAGCTGACAATATTACATCTTTTAGAGTCCTATTGCTTGCCCATTTTAACCTAAGCCACTGTTAGTATTTCACTTAGAAACGATCAAATTCATGAATTAAATGTTGCCTCTAACAGTGTTTAAAGAAAGCCTTTTAACTACCATAAATGGGATTCTGTTAAGCCAATTATGAGGGTTGGATAATATGGATTTTAAGCATAATAGAGTTAGACTTACTTTCTTTAGAAACAACCTAAATGTCAATAGACATATAATTTTAAAGCACTTTGTAATTAGACAAGTACTGAGGAAACTATAAAAACTAGTTTTAGATTGCCTATAAATTGTTTGATGTCTCTGAACAATAAAGTGACTTATGGTAGAAGTGGGTATTTAATTAACGAAGCATAAAATGCTATTGCTGGAATTAGCAGAACTCTATTTAAGTTTCTTATAATGTGTTTTCATTTTATATGATCGTATGTGTATGTGTGTAGAGACACATACATGTATATGGGCGCCTTCTATTAATGCTTAATTCAAAAATTTACTACATAAGTTAGGAATTAATTATTTAAAATAGCCAAGTTTAACATCAGTTTCCAGCTCGACATCATGTCAGTGACGGGGAAAGCACTGGATAAGAAACCTTTATCTACTGATCCGCGGTCGAACAACGTCTCAACATGCCACCGACTCAGTCAAAGAAAAATATTAAGAAAAATATTTGTATCAAACCTGTGATGTAATATTTAACGATAGTTGATGCAGAGATACTGTGAACAGAGCGTCCTGAGCTTGTTACCGGTTCAACATGAGCGCCATAAGATAATAACAGACGTATCATCGATAGATTGTTTACACGCACGGCTTCATGTAGAGGTCTGAAATTTGAATTTAAAAAATTATAAATCTTTCTTTGAATTTATATTGACTATCTACTACGAATCAATTGATAAATGGCTAAAATTTGAGATAACAAGAATTAGTAAACGTAGAAGGATTCTGGTTCAATTTCTTACCCATGAATGTTCAATTTAATTTGGGTTCGGCTAGAAAATGGTAGTTTGAGTGTTTGGTTTGCTTTCCTCTAAACATGGGTTCGGGTTCAGGTCGATTCGGAATTGTTCGGTTTGTAGTTTGGTTTATATTGAAAATTTTTAAAACTGTGATCGGAAAATCAAAAGAGTGAAAACATGAAGTTAAGTACCGTATGTTGCACATTAATACAAATTAATAAGATCTCTAAATCAAGCCTACAGAGCTCCAAGGGAAGTTTGTAAAAACAGAGAAATTTTATTTCAGAATTGAGAGAACTTGGCTGAAGAGCTGCTTGCCGCAATGTTTAACATAAATGAATGCGTATCTTGACATAAATAACTATAGATCTGTCTGCAATACTGATTTATAAGAGACAGTTAAGTTATTTATGGTATTTGTGATATAAGCCTTACAATAAGAATAACACGCATTCATCCAAGCTATCATTAATATCGTTAAAAAACTGTTTTATGTCATTAATTTTCTAGTTAGATTCGTATAAATACATTCAATTCAGAATCAATTCAGTAATTATATATGATATTTGTGAGAGTCATTGATATATAAACTTAGCTTATCAGAAGCATTTGTGATATATAACATCTAGTATATTCACTAATTTATGATTAGTGTGAATACCTGATTTAATTCACAGACACTACAGTAATTTTACTACAGTAATTTTACTACTATCGATATTACTAATACAACAACAACTACTACTTCAACTACTACTGCTGCTGCTGCAGCTACTGCTACTACTACTGCTACTACTACTACTATTGTTACTACTACTACTACTACTACTACCACTACCACTACTACTACTACTACTACTACTACCACTACTACTACTTGGAATTTAAACTTTCTCAATTGTAACGATAATTTTAGCTCTGTCATTTGTTCACTGTTAACTTAAATTCATATGCCCAGTATATTGAAATCTTATGGCAGAGTCATAATACAAAAATACAGCTCCCTCATTTGTGGACAATAACTTTCTGGCGATTTCAATATATTTATAATTTCTTAGTAGTTGCTCCAATTACAGCTCCGTCATTTATTTAATCTCCATCTCTCTCGCTCTCTTTCACTGCACTGCCTACTGGCAGGTCCATGGTATACAACGCCTCCATTCTTCTCTGTCTTCCGCTTTCTTCATGAATACAACATATGAGTGGATCTTTAAATCATCTAATATTCTTAATATCGGCCTACACCTGCCTCTATTTCCTTCCATTCAACCTTCTATGAAGTAGTTTACTACAATTTCCCCCTTTGAATGAGTCCTATCCAAATCTTTTTCCTATTTCTTAAAGCAATTATCAACTGTTAACCTGTATCAGCTACCTTCCTGGGAACTTCCTCATTTTTAACCTTTAGAGTCCATCTAATCCTTTAAATTCTTCTCCACATCCACATTTGCAATGCCTCTAGTTTCCTAATATCTTCCTTCTTAAGGTCCATGCTTCACATCCATATCATTGTGTGGTTCATACCGACCCATACCAAAGTTTTCACTATCTTTATCTTTGTCTTTCTTTAGACATTTTGTTAAAAGTTCTTATCTATTACCGAGGGCTTCCTTTGCTTGTGCAGTCCTACTGCATATTTCAGTCTCATATTTTTCATCATCTGTTATAGTAGTACATAAGTAGGCCCTATTTGAAACTCCTTACCAGTTCAAATTTCGTACCATTTATTATAACATTGTCTTCACCTCTGTTCTGAGCCATTCTTACCACTTTTGTCTTTTTGACGTTAATCTCATTCCATATTTCAATTAGAGATGGGAATCCAACCGAAGCCGAACCGAACCCTAAAATCTGGAACATACATTCATACATACATACATACATACATACATATATATATATATATATATATATATATATATATATATATATATACAGTATATATATATATATATATATATATATATACATATACACACACATATGTATGCCTATTCATATGGATGCATAGCCATAACTGTAAAGTAACCGGATTCTGTTGAACCAATATCACACTGGTCAGGTCGATGTGCAGCTTACAGGTGAGATCTGGCATAAATGCTTAGTGCCCGTAAGGCACTTTACTGCAAACTATGCATCACATTGTGAAAGAGTGCCCTATGTCAAAAAAGATTTCTCACAGAAACAATAAAGGCATCACAAATGATTAAGATCAGAAGCATGAACTTCTTGCACTGAAGCAAGTAAAATTAGTTTAGTTTATAAAACGATAAGGTTGCTGAATGTGAAAAACTATTCACAACTATACATAATGATTTTTTATTTAGATGGGAAAGCATTTAGACCATTACAAAGATTTTGCTGTGTTCAACTTTGTAAATGAAACGTCACCACCTAGTTCCATCAGATGTTGAAGCAGCATTAACGTCAGCTCCGTAGTGTAACAAATATTGTGCAGTACGTATTTGCGACCCCAGACAAGCTTCATGAAGGGGTGTGTAACCAGCATGGTCTCTCATGTTAACATCAATGTAACCAGTCTCACAGCACCATAACACTATATCCTACACAATCAAATAATAACTCAATTACTATCGCTTTACACAGAGATCAAGCAACATCCTAAGATTCTTTCGTTAAAAATCTTACAAAAATATTTCTCTAACAGCAATTAATGGCCTATTTAGTAGTGACTGAAAAAACTGCTTTGATGAGAGAAACAAAACGACTAAGTGATAATGTCAATCATTCATCCAATAAATATAATAATCAATAAATATATAATCAAAAAACCACAGAATTCTAGTACATTAGCTTCAGGTTACTTACTGTTAGAGTAAAAGGAGTGATGAACTATAAAAATGAGTAGATTAAAGTAAATCTAATTTTCCATTTATACACTATATTGACGACAATGACGTCAACAATAATAATAGTAATGGTACCCAGGCTAGAAACGCCTCCTCACCCAGGAATAAGTCCAGATCCCCCTGCCATCAGCAGTATGCCTCGCCCAATCCCAGCCACGCATGCCCTCGACATTTCCTACAGAATTTATCACGGAATACGACAGGAGAGGAAGGAGGAGGGGTGCTGAGGCCTAAGTGTAAACATGCCGAGTCCGCTCATGGTATCGATGAAAGGATTTATAGTGATGCGGAAAACGGGCCCATTGAGTTGCAGGACACTGAATTGGAAGAGTTGGATGAACACATTCCTGGTGTACAGTTGAACCTCGACTATGAGAACGCTGACGCGTTAGGTAACGGCTGCGGTGTGGTTCAGGAATACTATGTGGACGCTGCTAGTTCTGACGTAACAAGAAACATGGTAAACACCTCCATCAATCTACCCGGAATTAACCTTAGATCTGCCATTCCAGCACCTACACAGAATCTAAGCCCCATCCCAACTGTGGCTTTATCTATTCCAGCCCAAAACGAAAGCAAATCCAAACAGGTGCCCGATCAATACCCCCAAAAACTAAAATCAAACCTGGGGTTCAGTCCATGCAGCCTCAGAGTCAGGTCCCGACGGGTGACAAGCGAGCACTGGGGCAGCATGTGAGCACGAGGGTGATCGTCAACGGGTTTAACACAGCTAGTCTGAAAGAAAAAAGAAGCGTCCTACATCCCGGCCTCTCAATACACCACTCCTCCTCCTCCTCGAGTGCTTCCACGGAGCATGAGATGGATCCGCAACAGTTTGCTGGGCTAACACTTAGCGAGAAGAAGAAGGTACTCGAGGCTAGAATTAGCCTCAGCGTCCCAGGGGCCTCTCTCACCGGGGCCACAGCACCAGGGTCACAGGCTGAACCAGACGTTGACCTCAGGGCAGGCTGAGGCGGAGAGGCGGACTTTACAAATTAGAGCCCTAATCAAGCGGATACTTGATCTCATAATTCTCTAGGAACAGCAATCCAGATTTTAGGGACGTTGACGTCTCAAAGCGGCTCTCCCAACAGAGACACAATTACCTCATCAGCCTGGTCAGGGGAGTCACAGTCGTGGTGGTTCGATAACAGAGTAAGTGGGGCCCGGCGCTGTTGGAGCCAAAAGCAGTGGATTCAGGGTAATGTCACCCTCTACGGCAATCAGCACCGTTTAACTATCAGTGTACAAGGATGTCCCTCCATAAAATAAGTATATCTAATTGAACGTCGTCATCTATAAAAAGTTTTATAATAATTATAATTAATAATAGCGATCATTTGCTTATTTGATATTTTTATATATCATTTGCTACTATGAAGTAACAATTGGCCTAATAATAATAACAATAATAACAATAGTAATAAAAATAACAATAATACTGGCTTCAAGCACTACCTACTACTTCTTGCAGTCTTGTCTTAGACAATGAGGTAATTCAAGTGGCAGTCAGCTACCGCTTAGAGGCGAAAACTTGAGAACCTCATATTTGCCTCTTTGGTAAGGTAGTCGTTGCTTTAGTACGTCTCGCCATCACAATTTAAACGACATAATAAAGCGACCCCATTCGCGATAGGAAGCGTTATAATGAATTGTACTATATCTGAATAAAATTGAATTACATGTGATTATGTTGTTGCTTGAACTCCTCCCCACCCCGTGTTGTGCTAGGGTTAGGTTGGACCACTGCAGAATAGGGCAACCGCAAACAATCTGCTGCGTGTACGTAAGAAGCGACTAAGGAAGGAGCTGACTATGACAAGGGGGGACCCACCTCACCATGAAATACTTTCCCCCAGGATTAAATGGTAGCTAATCCATCTAACTGAGGAAGCAACGGGAAACCCCCTCAGAAACCATACTTTTACAAAGCTATAGGCTACATAAGGTATGAATAAGGCATAGACTTTGTGAAGGGATTAAATTGTTGATCTAAGGAGAGCTCTTATGGAGCGAGAAATCAGATTTTGAGTAAGAATATGTACCTTTAACCTGCCACTTGACAGTGCACTGAAGAGGGAGAGACAATGACATAAATATTTGCTGAGGAATATGCGCGTTAAAATGAATATCTGTCGAAATATATGTGAGAAAAACATTTGAACCAATGTACAATATATCCTTAATGCTATAAAGATTTTCTCATTGAGTACCGATATTAAGTACATCATGTCGTATAAGGAGATATAAATAACTGTGACAACAGCAATATCACCAAGACAGGATTGTGATACTTAAGGGAAGAATTTCATGTAACGTATGGTTAAAATCATTTCACAAAGTATAAAATAAAACGCATGTCATACGAGGAACTAGTTCGACATATAATACCAGTGGTATCTCAGAAAACTAAATTGAACAACACACTTGTGGAGAAACTATTACTATATTTCTTTCACAGAAATTATACCAAATCTTGATTGCATCAACGTTAAAAACGATAGATTGGCTTTCGAGCGAAGTAGGCCTACTGCACAAAACACACTTGCCCGAATTGGCCGAAAGGGTCAGCCATCAGCGTCGGCAGCATAGATTCTACCCCAACTAGTGTAGTGAAAATCAGAAGAAAGCTGAACGTCGTCCGCTACAAACTCTCGGTGCTGTACGTCGCACACGCCACGTGGTCCTATTGCCACACATATTAGCAGACCCGGTCTGACGGGCTTGGAGACCAAAGGTTCTCTGGCTAGCTTGATCCATCGGTCCTGTCTTGATGTTGACGATGTGATGAACGTCTCACATGTTCATGTCGTACTGGCTGGCGCCCTGGTTGATATCCACCTGGAAACTCAGGGTTGCTGATCCAGAAGCGATCAATTCATCAGCGTGAATATCGATGGCATGACGAAGTCCGTCCACAATCAAATCTGCCTGGCTGGCACCCTTGTTTGAAGAAGCCTTGAGATCAATGATCGACTGACCAGCTTTAAGTTGATCCTCGGTGAACTCTTTGACGATTTTCTCAGTTGGCTTAGCTCCAATGGTGGATCATTGAATCCCTTTCGATGGCACAGCTGAAGCGGCGCTCTTGGCTGCATCTTAATTTTGGCTGCTTGCCTTGTTGTTTCACAGGCAAGAACTAGTATTGAAGCTTCTGTGACTATAGCAGCTTGTGTTGCTGCTTCAGTAGTTCTAGCAGTTTGCAAAGATCCTTCAGTAGCTAAAGCAGCTTGCGCTGATAATTCAGAAGCAATAGCAGTTGGCATCGATGCTTCAGTATCTATAGCAGCTACTTGTGCTGATGCTTCAGTTGCTAATGCAGCGTGCGTTGGTGTTTCCGTAGCTATATCAAATGGCATTGATGGTTCAGTTGCTATACCAGATAGCATAGGTGCTTCAATATAAGTAGCAGTTTGCGTTAATGCAGCAGCAGCATTTTCATTATAAATTTATCGGCAACAGCGGCTTGCTTCGCATCTACATCGGTAGTTGTGGTTGCAAGTGTAGCTTTCTGCAAGTAGCTACAATTATATGCACAGTTGTACAGGCGGCTTATTCACAATTGCTATGCACCCGATCCACGATCCCATTAGCATCTGCATAACGTAAGCGTATAGTTATCTCATGTAGTATATACAGGAGATAACTAGACATACTAGAGATACGTAGCATCACAATAAGTTCTCTCTCACGTGATTCCCACAATCCCGACACTTTAGGCACAGAACTGTATATCACTAACAGCTTCAGCTCCGCCGGAACAAAAAGCTAGTAAAGTTAAGGTAAACGTCAGTTTCTTCACACGACAGCGATGTCAGTGACCGGTGAACCTAGGATTTGAACCCCACACATATCGACGTC
The DNA here is from genome assembly GCA_905160935.1 of Enchytraeus crypticus. Taxonomy (NCBI): domain Eukaryota; kingdom Metazoa; phylum Annelida; class Clitellata; order Enchytraeida; family Enchytraeidae; genus Enchytraeus; species Enchytraeus crypticus. The sequence goes on along the minus strand of CAJHZI010000445.1, from coordinate 115,654 downwards.
GCCACTGGCTCCAGACAGAATAGAATAAAACAGAATCACTCTTACACGTTCTAGTGTATATGGATTTATTTCATGTTTGACCAGCAAGAATTTTAAACGACTATAGTTTCTATGGAAAATATCCAGCCTGGCGAGAGTGAGGGGTAAGATGTCTTTGAGGCCTCTCACAGGAATCGTAGATCGCTTCTCTTCCTATCTAGTTTCATCTTACACGCCAGTTCTTGGTTCAATAGCTGTTCTGTTGTCCAAAAAATTTCTCGATGACATTAATGGCTGTAAATCCACAGAACATAGGTAGATCCTCGCCACCGAGACAGTCTCCACATCGTCGCCATTGTACGAGTCATCCACCTCGTTGGTGAACATCGACACTCTGATGGATAAAGAGTTGAAAACCTCCTCCCTTAGGTGTAGAGCAGATATGACTTTCGAGGGGCAGAGGAGGTAGATGTTAATACTGTTGGCATTGTGGCGGCTACCTAGAGTGCTGCCAAACAAGGGACTTAGGTTTAAGGGGTCACTATTAAACCAGATGATACTGCTACCATACCATCTGACGAATTGTCCTTAATCAGACGGTTTACTCCATATTGGTGCTGAAGAGATCCAGAGTTCACTGTGCTATAGAACGACGAAACAAGAGAGTTCTATCGTGGAACAAAGTGTACCGGGGACATCTCAGTCTCATGTTACATGAGGTTAACGAATTCCAGCGTGGCTGGTATCAAGTGGTTCTTCTAAACAGCTTTAAGGAAACATGCACGGTCTCGGCAACATCTTGGGATAGTATGTGTACAGAACGGCAGGCTCTGGATAGAATGCATCAAGGTTGAAACCTACGGACTGGCGAAAGGTACTTCGGGGGTGCACCATTGGGATAGTTTACAACAGTGGCTTAAGCTGATGCCACCGGTGGTAGGTAGACAATACCTATTGGCTGCAAATATTCCCCTGGATGAAGGTAATAAATGTCTCTGTAATATGGTGCCTCTTCCATTCTTTCGGACTGGCGAGGTTTGGGCGAAGCGCATACCTCCTAAAGTTTTCCAGACTTGCCAAGACTAGAACCAGTAGAACAGAATATTACATTCATGTACGTTGTGCTGTGGGCTAGGGCGAATTACGACGTTCAAATAGGAAGCTGCAGACATGTGTAATTATCTAACTTGCATTAATAGATAGGCCTATTAATTTGCCTCTCATAATAATCTATTTATTATAATAATCTGTCTGTAGTGAACTTCAATATTAATAATGTACTAATTTTAATGTTTAATTAAAATATAATTACATTGCAAACGCTAACTTCTTTAAATCATGTGTTCTACTTAATTTAATAATTTATCAAACATAGAAATGACATTTGCAATAATACAATACTAATACAATATCCTAAAACTATATTGAGTCGCTTTGGTCTCTACTCAGCCAACCTATCGAGTACTCTATATTTAACAAGTGTAGGCCGATGAAAAAATATTTAGAAACCAGTACAAATTAATATTAATTAAAGGATTAAGGTAATAAAAAGGTTAAGCTCTCAAGTAGACCTTTACAAGTAACTACGCTGAACTCAACAGCTTTTACAAATTACTATTTCTCCTACGCTAACACATTTAAGCCTCAGTTCACAGAAACATTGATTAATATTTCAACATTCAATCACTCTATAAGCCTTTACAAAATCACAATTAATAACATTCCACTTATTGAATGTTCTCTTTATTAGTCCTAAGCTCCTATTGGCTGCTTTTAACAGCCACAGCACATGGTTTCCTCACTTTGAGGTATTGACTAAATATTACCACTAAATTCTTTTTCTCACTCATTACCTTCAAAATCTAATTATTTAAAACATATTCTTCCTTAGGATTATTTTTACCAAAGTGAATTACTCACACGTCTACATTGAATTCTAAACCACATTTCAGGGACTACTTACGTTGCAAATATACGACCGAAACCATGCTGCCAATTTGTTCTTCTCAACCAAGTTTTCCAAATAGTTTTGTATCATCAGCAAATTTCAAGATCAAACTAAATATTTCCGTATCTGAATCATTTATTTAGATCAGAAAAAACAGGCTCCAAAACTGAACCCTGCGGCACCCCCGAAGTTACCTCCACCCAATATGATTTAGCCTCACCCAGTGTAACCCTCTGCTTCCAGCCCCTTTACCAATCTCCTATCCATCTATATAACTTCCAATCTATTCCGCAAGACTTGATGTTAAGCATAAGTCTCTTGAGAGGGAGAGTATCAAAAGTCTTTCTGAAATCCAAGTATAATGCGTCAACAGCCTCTCCCTCCTCTATCTATTCATTTACTTTCTCAAAAAATCTAATTTAATTAGTTAAGCACGATCTTTTATTCATGAATTCATGCTGAGATTTTTTTAAGATGTGTTTCTCCAAATGATTTATTAACTCATCCTTTATTATACTCTCAAGCAACTCGCATAAATGTTGAGTAAGGCTTACACGTCTATAATTCCTTGATTCAAACCTCTTGCCCCTTACAAATAGATGTTCAAAGTACTATTAAAAATTATAGAAATTGGACTCGAAATATAATCTGGCGTTTCAATTAATAACCTGGCAGGGGTGTGATCAACCCCCGGTGTTGGCGTTATTTTCTCCAGTTTAAATCTCTTTAACTTCCCTCTTACAATTTCCGCATTCACTAAAATGCTTTCTACCACCATCCCTCCTACAGTAAAAGAACTGTATGTGGCTATATTCCCATGTTGTATTCTTTTATAAACACTGAACCAAATTAGTTATTGAGAATATTATACTTTTCATTCTTCTTTGTAACAACTATACCATTTGAATTGATTAGTGGGCCAACTGATAAAAGTTCTCGTGTGAAATGGATAACGTCTGGCAGGGAGAGGAAGAATACACAAGTGAATGCCAATTCAGGTAATGTCTCTGTAGAACTATATACTGCTAAGCCTATAGTTATGGCAACTTCTGATTCCGTATCAGTGGACAGCTCTACTGCTATCAGGGCAATTTCAGATTCTGCCTCAACCACTATGGCTAATGTGCTGAAGAAAGCAGTGAACACAGGTGCTATGAAGAAGACATCTACTGCAGCCAGTAAGAAGGTTTTTATTGGCAGAGCTGTAACTTCTAAACTAGCTGCTGCGAAAGTAATTAAACGTTGCAGTGCTTTCCTGACTAGACTGGATCCAGCCACAACTGTCGCTGATGTTCGCAATTATGGGATTGATAGTGTTGCAGCATCTACTGGATATCTTCTGTCTGATAAGTCATTAACATGTACTAAGTTAACTACAAGATATGATAGCTATGCTTCTTTTTCAGTTACATGCAATATTGATACTAATAGTTTTAAGCAAATGAGTGATGTTATTTTTTATCTGTTAATTGCAGGCCAGGGGGCATCCTAGAGAGAAAATTGTATCACTCTGTTAACAATCGCAATCTAAATGGCGGCACAGTATGATTCTAGTCTTAAGTATGTTAGTGCTCAGGATATAACAATGAACAGGTCATCTGAGCTCCGATTCTGTTCTTTTAATTTGTATATCTGTTAAAAACTGTACTCCTGCTAAGTGATATTTGCAATAACCACGATATTGTGCTCTTGCAAGAACATTGGCTGTTACCTAATGAATTAACTATTTAGGTCGTATTCATGCAAGCTTTCTGTCTAGTGGGCTCTCTGCTGTTGATATTTCTAATAATATATTAGTCGGACGCCCTTATGGCGGTACAGCTATTTTATTTAGAAATGAAATTTTTAATAAGTACACTGTAGTTATAGTGTTGATTCTAGAATTACAGGTTTAGAATTCAATACAACATTCTCTGTAAATGTATATATGGCGAGGAACCGGACGTTAAATTTTTATTGATTGATTGATTGATATGCCAGTTGATTTTGGCGATAGTGAGCGCTTAGAACAATACATAGATTGTTTAAGCAACCTTAAAGCTATTATTGATGGTAGTGTGGCTCAACACACTGTTATTGCTGGTGACTTTAATTGTAATGCTGGTACTAGGTGTCTTGATGAATTTCTGCTATTTGCTCTTGAAAATAATCTTAATGTTTCTGACATGGTTAGATTAAGCATTGTTCATACTTACGTACATGACTTTTTTTATTTAGCGTATGCGTTAATCCAGATAGTTGCTTCACTTGTAAGGCAACTTAGCGTAGACAGTCCACCCGGTAGGCGGGTTAGAGGGCACTCCTCAACAATATGTTTCATGTTTTGCGATTGGCCGCAGTCGCAAAGCGGTGAATCACAAATACCCCAGCGAAACTCACTTCTCTGCATATACCATGACCCGTACGGAAACGATTCAAATGGCACCAACTTCCTCTGCAGAGATTCATTCCTGGTAGCGCTCGAGACGGATCCTGAACCAGATGGTGGTTTCTAACATCAGCGACTGACCACTCTAATCTCCACTGGGACAGAGACGCCAAGGGATCACATTGCATCAGCATCTCCCAAACAGGATATCGAGATTTGAGTCTCTTCGGAGGAGGATTAGACAAGTCCAGTGATAAAGGGAGGGCATGATTTTCACGGGCCCTCTGCAGTTGCTTGTGTGTTATCTCCTTTCGACGGATATGAGGGGGCAGTATGTTACAAAGAACTGGAAGACACGGCGTTGGGGTTGATTTGATTGTCCCAGAAACTATGGAGTCATTTAGACGCGCATCGACGAGTTTTGTATGAGGCGAACGTTCCCATGATGGACAGCAGTATTCAGCCACCGAATAGCACACAGCAATCGCTGATATTCTTAATGTGACAGCATCCGCGCCCCAGGTTGTTCCAGCCAATTTCTGCAACAGAATATTTCTTGACTTTATTTTTGCTGCCGTTTTACTCAAATGCTCCTTGTACGACAGCGTACGATCCAAAGTTACATCAAGATAAACCGGTAGAGGATCAAAGGGTAGCTGTATACCATCCATGGACACATTAACATTACACATTGAACTTGTAGTTAGTTTTAGCATTATGGAGATGAGACACGCTTGTGACTGTTTTTGTGGAGCTTGGAATGAGACGCCATTTCTTTAGATATTTAGTCATCATCAACATATCGTTATTTGATGTACGCTCGATTTCTCCAAATGATCGACCTTGGACAGCGCAACATATGTCATCCGCGTAAGCGAACTGTACGTGCTGATGGCTTGCGAAGATCTTGGAGAGATTACATTCTTGCCAGTAGTTCATTTGATCAAATGATTTCAAGTATTCACATTTGGAGGATGTAATTGTATCTGACCATAAACCTGTTTCTTTTAATATGAATATACCTTCTGAACATATTGCTCACGTTAACGATGCTGTCAATACTAAAATTAATGTTACCCCATTGTGGGATGTGTGTGATTCATATAAATTGTCGCAATATGCTAATTACTTAGATATATTACTCAGTGGTATTCTCGTTCCTTTTGATATGATAATGGATCCTAATCCTTCTGTTAATGATATGTCTATTTTGCAAGATCGACAGTTTCTACAATGATATTATTTTATGCGTAAAAGATGCTGTTCACAAAATGATTCCCGCTAATAAAGTTAAATGTAATGATCATATTATTCCTGGATGGAATACTTGTGTCAAAGAAAGACATTCTATGGCCAGGAATAGCTTTAAGAACTGAACCACAGCTGCTAAACCCAGGCAGGGTTCTGTTTGTTGATACGAGGCTGGCTAGAGCTAGATTTAAGCTCACTCAAGGACACTGTAAACAGAATCAAGAAGCATTGAAAGCTGATGCTTTAGCTAACAATTTAGCTAGTAACAATGCAATCAAATTCTGGTCAGAGATATCTAAAATGAATAGATGTCATGCTAATAAAATGTAATCAGTACAGGAGGCGCTTCAGGTGCTGACAATATTGCTAATATTGTGGAAGAATCACTTTAGTGCCCTTTTTAATCGGGATCCCATTTCAGTACACATGACTTTATTTAATGAGAAACTTACTGTTTATAATACCAATTTTGTTCCCAGTTCACTAAGCTGTCTCTTATCTTGCTAAATGATGTTGTTAATGTACTTAGTAAAATGAAAAAGGGTAAAGCATCTGGTCCTGATGGCATACATATTGAAGCACTTATGTACGGTAGCAATAGTCTCTATATATTTGTGCTTCTTATTTAATTTATTTCTCACATTTGGCTATGTCCCCTCTTCCTTCTCTGACACGGTCAAAAGAATTATTTCTTTTGCTTAAGGATCGAAACAAGAATTTATCTGACGTTGATAATTATCGTCTTATTGCCTTGTCTAGCTCAGTGTCTAAAATACTTGAGTCCTTATTATTTGACTACAATGTTTCAGCAGATAAATCAGATGACTATCAGTTTGGGTTTAAGAAAGACCACTCTACTACTACTTGTAACTATGCTTTTAAGCAAGTTATTGAACATTATAGAAGAAATAGTAGTCATGTCTTTGTAAGCTTTATTGACTTTTCTGAAGCTTTTGATTTAGTTAATTACTGGTTGCTTTTCAGTTGCGTTATTAGACAGTAAACCCTTAGCTGAATGATTTTTAGTAAGGCGTGTTCTTGCGTTTTGGTATGGCCACCAAAGCTCTATTATTAAATGGAATCTGCAATTTCCAGTAGCTTTCAGATTTCTAATGGCGTGTGGCAGGGTGGTATATTGTCTGCTTTTCTGTTCTACTTTTATATTCAGAGTGTTACTCAAAGTTACACAGTGTGGTATAGGCTGCTATTTCATGAACAGATTCATTAACGTCTTAGCGTATGCAGATGATATGGTTTTGCTAGCTCACTCTTGGCGTGCTTTGCAACACTTACTGTATGTGCTAGAGTTTGAGACAAATCAACATGATGTGCAACACAAAAAAAACTGTTTGTATGATGTTTATTCCACTTATCAAATGTAAATCTATTTGTGCCAACTTTCCGAATTTTGTTCTTGATGGCCATCAGCATTAATTTGTATCCAGCTTTAGGTATCTCGGTCAAATCATACAGAATGAACTTCATGATAATTTGGATATTAATCGCGAGATAAGGAATTTATTCTATCGTACTAATGTTCTTAAAAGAAAATTTGGCTTATGCTTAATTTCTGTTAAATTGAAATTATTTAGAAGTTATTGTTCTAGTTTGTGTTCTTGTTTCTATGATATAGCCTTGTGGAAGGTTTTTAAATTAGCTGCTCTTAGTCGTATGAAGTCCTGCTATATAAAATGCGTTAAATCATTTTTTAACTTCCAAAAATATAGTAGTGTCAATGAAAAGTTTTTATGTACTGGGTTGCCGGTATTTGACACAGTGACACATGTTGTAACTCTCGGTTTAGTTTGTTAAAACGTGTCAAAGTGTCTCATAATGCTCTTATATCCCCCATGTCAAGGTTCTGTCTAAGCTGATCACTATGTTCTGTTTAGCTTTTTTATCTTTTCATGTTGGACTACGTAATTCTCTGTCTTTTTCTTTTGTTTCTGTCATTGTATCTTGCATTGTCTTATGGACTGTTGTCTGAAAATAAAAGAGTGATAATGATGATGATGATGACTGCATTCCTGACTTCGGACTTACTTCTAACATAAGAGTAAAACGATTTTGCATCAATTTTTACATTATTTTTACATTCATATTGCTTTGTATGCCATTTGCATCAATTTTTACATTATTTTTACATTCATATTGCTTTGTGTGCCATTTTATAGCTTCCACATTTAACCACTTAGGTAGCATTCTGTGTTTGCACCTATTGTTTGATATATTGTCATTGTAGGCCTTCCACAACGTGTCACAAAATTTAGTTCATTGAGTATCCATATAACCATTCCAAATTTTATACCATTACCTTTTAAAATGCTGAAAAAGCTAATGTTATCGCCAGTTTTCTCACTCGAAAGCGATATCAGTAACGGCGAGTTCAGGGATTGAACCTGCACCAACTGATCCGTGGTTAAACATCTTGCGGATATCGCCACTGGCTCAAGCCAGTTTAGTAGCAAGTACTTATTGAACAGAAGAAAATCAAGTAGTTATGCAGTATTTTTATATTACAAGAATTTTAGTGAATTATGCGCATAAGAAGATAGATAGCAAATATGTATTGGTAGTCTATTTAATTTTGTGTACATACTGAAAGTACAGCGACATATAACTTTAACTATACGATATGGATATTACAGTCAATTTTACAGACTGCAGTCAGCTACATGGATATTTGCAATAGTATGACGCAAAGTGAACAGGAAGATATGATTATTATTGACGTCCCTGAATCATCCTTGGAAGAGGAAATGGCCGTTAAACCTTTATACAGTAGATAAATATATATATATAATATATATATGTATATATACATTATATATATATATATATATATATTATATATATATAATATATATATATATTATATATATATAATATATATATGTATATATACATTATATATATATATATATATATATATATATATATATATATCTACATATAATAATAAAGGTTTAACGTCCGTTTCCTCATACCAAGATGATGTCAGGGCTGTAAGCCAAGGTTACAAGGGACGTAAGCCAAGGCCATATCATGAATATCTATATATATATAATATCTAATATATATATATATAATAATATATATAGAATATATATATATATATATATATATATAATATATATATATATATATATATATATATATATATAATATATATATATATAATATATATATATATATATATATATATATATATATATATATATATATATATATATATATATATATATATATATATATATAATATGTATATATATAATAATATATATATTATATATATATATATATATATATATATATATATTTTATATGATATGGTGTGGGAGTGAGAGGACTGGAGAAAGTCTATTCGTGTCCCGACCCTGGTTGAGCTGGGATGTAAGGGAAGATGATGATGATTACTATTTTACAGAGCATCTGTGTGTTGGATAAAGCATCTGTCGTGTATGGGTTCAGAGAAGTGGGATCAGAAGAAGCGATAGCTGCCTCAGAGGAGGAACTACAATTTCTCTTAAAGAAAGGGCAGTACTTGTGGATTCCCCTTCATGAATTTCCGTGGATGACACAGAATATGCACATGAGTCAAACTGAGGAAGATATGGGGAGTGGAAACGTGTTTACCCGTGAGATGCTGGTGACAGTAGTTGATTTGAAGGCATCCTCCACTTTTAGCTACAGTTAATGATACTTTGTAATTAACTTAGCGAATTTTAAAAATAGATCTGTAACTGAGAAAAATTCAATCATCATCATCATCATCCTCCCTTGATCCCAGTTTAACCAGGGTCGTGATATAAATAGACTGTCTCAAATCCTCTCTGTCCTACACCACACCACCAGCCTATCCCCTATTTGAGACTTTTCCATTCGTTTAAATTTTGTAGCAATTTCTGGAGCCTAGGCGCCCACCAACCGAATGCCCTTTCTGACGCTGGTATGGATCTTAGTGCTTTAGTCGCCACCTACGACAAGTGCAGTCATCGGTTGGTCAATTCTTCCAACAACCCGGATACAACAAGGGGAATATATCAGTTTCGTTTCACTGGGTTTCGAACCCAGGAAAAAGTGAATCAAAAATTTAAAACTTTAGAAATTTACCGCAATTAAAGTATTTATTTGTCCTTGAGATAAGTAAGACATCAAAGTCATTCTGGTATAAAACATATAAACCTCAATAATATCACAAATACTTATTAAAAGCTATTAGTACAACAATTCTTTATAGGTTAGATTTTGCAGGCACTAGCTAGATGAAAATATACGGTATACCTGGTATCCCATTAAATATGTCTATAATACCGCCAATATGTAAATAAAGCGTTCTGAAGAGCCCAATCTATGACAAAAGTAACCTTTTAGATGTAACAAAAAATTAGATATGCAATCTTAAACAAAACCAAGATCATACAAATATCATAGCGATGACCTAGAAATATTATTAATACAACCCAAAGTGGAAAGAAAAAATGCAAGTTATATCCATAACAATAACCATACAATAAGGAATATATGCTATTTTATATCTTTGACAATAACTTAAATTGCATGACTACAGCGGAATGCTAGTGATATACTATCGATCAAGAAAACTGGCGCTAAACTTAGATTTTTCGTTTTTGTCAATTAAATGAAAGCTAGGCAATAATTGGAATAACAAGTTTCAAGTTGTTACGAGGCATATAGCATAGTTGAAGCATAGTTGATAATTTTAAGGATGATAACGATGATACACTATAGGCCTAGATGATAATTTAATACATGACAATATACATGTACATCTCTTATTTCACTAAAGTGTGGTAGCATATATAAATACACAATAATAAATATTAAAATGGTTCTACACAATTATAGCGATAAATACTTACAAATTCTACACACACATGCAACGGAAAACCGTCTCAGAGGTCACATTTTGTCTACATAAAGTAAGGCATAGGCTTTTGTGAACGGATTGCTAAATGGTGGAATGCTCTGTCTAGAGTGAGAGACACATGAAATGTGTAAGGGAGGCAAACAAGAGACTAAGGAATGCTAACTATAATTATATAGACTAAAAAGTGCTTATATAATGACAAGTAGTCTAGAAGATATCGTGGGTAATATAGAAGTCATATAAAATTAAATAATAATTATAGTAATAATTACATGTAGGCTATATCAACAATATTATTTCTTTTATTGCGACCGTCAATAATTCTAGTAAAGGTAATATTAATATAGTAACTAAAGGGTGACACTCTTTCTTCAATGAATTAATTTTTTACACCGTTCAAGCCATTGGGAAATTGTGTTCCCAGTCTATTTTGTCGCTCTTTTTATTTTCTTCTACCACTGTTGAGTTGGTCAGTAGCCTTCCAAGCCGAGTATGTAGTTATAGATCTAATATTGAAATGTTTAGCTATAGATGTTTTGTTTGCGTCTCTGGTAGTTAAGTCCGACTCTCAAACGTCTTCCTGTCTATCTAACAAAATCGGCCACCACACTTTTTGCATGTAATTAAATTTATGATGTTCTCAGAGGTGCACGCTATATATCGTGCAATCGTAAACAAATTTCGTTTAGTGTGCAAACGAACGTTTGCTTCATTAAGGCACATTAAATATTTTGCTTTTAAACACTTTTAAAAACTACTATTCCACTGTTCTCTAGCCTACTGACTAGCGTTTGTTTTAAGTTCGTGCTTTGTTACTATGCTATTATTGCATTTTTAAATTCTGGATCATTTTGTATGATCAGTATTTTTCCTTCATTGCCATGAAGGAAAAAAAGCTATTTATATATTTATTGCCATTTATTTTATCTTGCTTACTCTCAAAGGCGATTGAGGCGAACTCATAATGGCGATTAGCTCGATAAAATTAAAAGTTTATTGATTGCCTGCTTCTTAAACTATATCTAACCTCGTAGCCTAGTCTGGCAGCTTTGTGTAGTGCAGTCTCTCCAGTAGCGTGGCAACAAACAAGCCGACGTACTTCAGCTGGAAGAACTAGTCTCGGTACCCGAGAGGCAAACGACGACTCACCAGACAACGAATCAATTTCTGAGTCAACAGCCCAGGAGGTGGATGATGTTACCACCTAAGACATGCATACGTACGGGTAATAATCAATAACTAGCTAGTCAATATAGGCTATAGCTTTGGGAGAAAATTGCTGTCAACCTACAAAGCTGGTTCTCAAATTAGGCGATATCTACCGACCCCGAGGGCGAGCGATGTCGGAGCCATTCAAGGGGGCAGGAGTAGGCTGAGGTAGACTGTGTTCTTAAACTTTCAAAAGTCTTTTGACTTTTGCTGACAGAAAATCATTTAGTTTCGTTTTTGCCTTTGCTTCCAGAAAATCATTTGCTTTTTTCGTTTGACTTTAATGTTTTACTTGTAATACAGAACTGAACTACTTTAATGACAACATTAAAATGAATTCAATCGTCATTTTTTCATATTAATGAGAGAACCAATAAAATATTTTTTTAAATTGAACTCTAAATGAATTAAATTGCATTATAGTGAAATATTGTACCCGGGTGCCGTTGGGACCACTGCAGAAATGGTCAACCGCAAGCAAGCTGCCGCGTGTACGTATGAGGCGACTAAAGCAGGTGTGTGGAAGGCAAAGGAGATCCATCTTACTATATAGTTTTTTCCTCATGATATAAATGACATACACAACAATACCAAACGGCTCTCAGTCCTGTGCACACCTCAAGTGGGAAACAGGTGCAACAATACCACACACTACTTTGGCATACTAATGGGGCACCACGAGTGCCCCATTAGTATGCCAAAGTAGTGTGTGGTATTGTTGCACCTGTTTCCCAAAGATTGTGCCAAAGAATGGAAATTCCCTGGAAAGGATGAAACAAGGTACCTGGAACGTAAGAATAATGAATAAGGAGAAGTTGAAAATATTAAGAGAGAGATGAAGAGAAACAAGATAAATGTATTAGGGCTATGTGAGGAAACATGGCCAGGGACGGGTGATTTGGTGAGTGACGGATAGAGAATTTTGGAGGTGATAAGAAGAGAGTAGCGATATTATTGGATTAGATGGTAAAAGATAAGGTTACAAAGGTGGTATATTTTAATGAAAGGCTAATGTTGGTGAGAGTGAAGGCTGAACCATTAGATTTTGTGATAGCGCAAGTGTATATGCCGACATCAGATTCAGCTGATGTAGACATTGAGATAATGTATGAGCATATTGAAAAGTTAGTAAAGAAAGTGAGGATGAGGATCACAGGATCAAGTAATATTTATGAAATGACTGGAATGTAGGAGAAGGGAAAGATGGAATGGAAGTTGGTACAGTTGGTCTTGGGGTGAAAAATGAGAGAGGTCAAAAACTGGTTGACTTCTGCAAGAGAATGAATCTAGTAACAACAAATACATGGTACTGGCACGAAAAACGAAGAAGATATACACGGAAAATACCAGGAGACACAGGAAGGTACCCATTAGATTATATTTTAGTTAAAAAGAGATACAGGAATTGTATTAAAAACTCAAGAGCTTATCCTGAAGCAGATGCTGATTCAGATCCTAACCTAAACTAAGTCATGGCGAAGTTGAATCAAGATTAAAGAAAACATCGACAAAAAAGCAGAACAGGAAATAAAATACGATGGGACTGTAAGAAAAGAAATCGCAGTTTCAGCAAGCAGTTGAGAGGGAACTTAATCAAAATCAGGCTCAAGAAATAAAGGGAACAAATGAAACAAGGAAGGAGGCCATAAAAATAATAATAATAATAATAAAGGTTTAACGTCCGTTTCTTCATCCAGGGATGATCTCAGGGACGTCCCCACCAGCAAACATCACCCAGACCAATCTGCAAAAGAAATGTGCTGAGGAGAAGTAAGGTCCTAAATGAAAGCCACGGATATATAAGAGAAAGTGTCAAAGAAATTTATGGTTTTCAAACGCAAAAGTTTCTCAAAAACCTTGGATCACAGCTGAAATATTACATATAGTGGATGAAAAACGGAAATGGAAAAATAATAACGTGAACAGTGGACGGATCACGGAAGGAATATGTAAGATTAAATAACGAGCTTATAAGAACAACCGACTAAGCAAGAGAACAAGAGTGGAATGATAAAAGTAACGAGCTAACAGAATATGTTAACAGAGGACGTTTTGATCTGCTGTACCAGGAAGTTAGAAAATTAACAATAACTGAAAAGAGAGAAGGAACATAGAACTTCAGTATAAACAACAAGGATGGTAAGCTGAAGATAGAGATAGTGACATAGAGGAAAGGTGGAAAATATATATTGAGGAGTTGTAAGACAAAGACGAAAAACCAAAAATAACTGATTATGAACTTGAAGAAACTATGGTAGGGAATGGTGAAAAGGGACCAGATATAGATAGAAAAATATGTTTTAATTTCACAAAGTTTCACAGAGTAATAACATCAATGAACATCTAGTTGAACACCCAGTTTTCATTATAATATAGTTTTCCAGTATCAGACTTCGAGAGAGTCAAAATCGTTTACAGTATTATATATACAGATATTTTTATAAATAGATAAATTTAAATTGATTTACAATAAGTTTGATAAGTTATCATAAACATACAAATGAATGGCTAGAAATAGAAGATTAACAGTTGTTTAGCAAGTAAAGTTCGTATTAATTAGAGAAGGTAGGTGGAGAGCCGATGTTTCTCTTTGATTTTGGAATTTCGTTCCAATTTGTACGAGCATCATTCACATAGGATTTATAAACAGTAGCAGATGACTTTTTTATAGAGATAGCTAAAGCCGTATAGTCTTGTAGGGTCGTTGGCATGATTGAGACCAAAGAAGGTTGCCATTACTGTGGATGAGGATGGTCTGTTGCATAGACAATTTTGAATATCATCTGTTTCTTCTGTGAGAAATCTCGGTTTTATCCTTGATAAACACCTAACCTTCCACGAACACATAACTAAAACTTCACAAGAATGTTTCTTTCATATCCAAGATCTTCGTCGAATACGTCCATATTTATTAAGTGAGACAGCTGCTACAATTGGAGCTGCTCTTGTGCAATCGAAATTGGACTACAGAAATTCCCTGTTTAGAAATCTCCCTGTCTGTGAGATAAATCAATTGCAGATTGTCAATTGCAGTTTGTTCAGAATTCTCTTGCGCAAGCAATTTTTTGTAGTTCCAAGTACTCACATGTTACGCCCATTTTAAAATCTTTGCACTGGCTAAAGATTAAAGAGCATATCATTTACAAAACAGCTTCGTTAACCTATAAGTCCTTCACCATCCCTGGACAAACTTGTATGTCTCACTTAATTAAAGTGATGCAGCCTGCTGTTACTCGGTCTTCTAAATTAATTTCTCTTGTGAGACCTAGCCTACCTTCGCACTCTAAGCTACCTAATCGTTCTTTCCAGCATGCTGCACCGCAGATCTGGAATTCTCTTCCATCCAATCTTCGGATATCTTCATTTGAAGAACATCGGCCTTTGCTCTCCTATGAGCAGTTCCATAGGCAGTTGAAGACCTATCATTTCCATCTCTCTTATCCATCCAGTGTTCACAAGCAGTGACCTGCGCCTAAACCTCCTTTTCTTTAATTCCCTTTACTTTGGACTGATTATCTGGATTTTGGAATTTGCACCGTTTTTGGACCTTCTATTTGCTCGCTGGCTTGATTTTGTCTCAGTAGTGCTCGATGTTGTCATTAATGACTGTAGCACTCTAATTGTTGTTATTATTATTATTATTAATTACCTTCGCTGAATAAAACTTATGTAATAAATGGATTGGCAGAATATTGAAAGAAGTGTATACATTTCCAACATAACTAAAGTGATGCAATCCTAGCAACGTTCTTGGTACTCTCTTCAAGTCTGTTGCATATGTTGCATACAATGTATAAATGTTGCAGGATGTTCCAAGAGGCGTGTCTATACACTTAAATGCAGTAGCTAATGCGAGAGTGGATCATTGCGAACTATAAATTCCTACGGCAGGGCATGGGGATAAAATTTCTGCGATTAAAAAATAAACAATTTGCACTTTTAATTTTTCCACAATGATATCAACATGGTTCTTAAATGTCAATTGCTCATAAATTTCTATACCAAGCAATTTTCTGCTTTTTACCCTAGAAATTGGAATTTGATCCAGTATCATCTCAAGTTTGTTTCTTTTATATACTCATAATTATATACTCTTTGTTTGGGAAGAAAATAATGCATGCTGATTTTTTAAAATTTGTTGTTAAGCGGTTCTTTTGAACCAATGATTAATCATGAACTAGTATGGTTTGCTAGTGAAAATAGATCAGTCAGGTTATAGATGTTTATAAAACTATTAGAATCATATGCAGAAAGTTTAAGTAAGATTCTGGACATGCACTTGGATATCATTGACATAAATTAAGAATAGCAAGGGCCCTAGAATAGATCCTTATGGGACACCAACAGTAACTGGTTTGATGGTTGAAACAGTTTTTCCTATTAAAGTATATTAAAGTCTGTTCGATAGGTATGATTTAAGCCATTGAAGCGATAGACCTCTTATGACATAGTGTTGTAGTTTGTGCAAGAGTATATCGTGATCAACCGTATCGAAAGCTTTACAAAGGTCAAGGAATAGCCAAAGTGATAGCATGTTTTCCCTTTGTTAGAAAGAATCACGTTTAGACTGCTAAATATTGCGTTAACCGTTGAATGTCCTTTCATATATCCAAATTGGTTGTCATAAATAAGATTAAATTAACCTAAGTATTCCGTACATTAATCTTTCAAAAATTGTGCTTACGTTATTTAAAAGTGAGATTGGCCTATAATTTTGCACATCATTCCAGAAGCCTGACTTAGACATACACTGAAATAACTTTAGAATTGTTAAAACTGGGGGGAAAACTCCTGAACTAATACTACAGTTAATTTAATTATATAGGATAGAGGGTCAGCACTAAAGTTGGCAGAAAGTTGAAGGGTTGGCCCTGTAGAATTGGTTTTTTCGAGAGCCATTAAAGCATCTAAAACTTCACTGGCTGTGGTCACTCTCTTTACACTGCCTACTGGCAGATCCATGGTATATAACGCCTCCACTGGCTGAGGTAGGTTTTAGAAATAAGGATTTTTTGTTAGGAATGGATAAATATTGTTCAAAATTACTTTCTCTGCAATGGGTGGAATTAAATTTTGAAGATAATTTTAAACCAATATCTGAAAAATATTCATTAAAAATGTTTGCAATTTCAAATAAAGAATTTTTTCATTTGAATTATGTGTTATATATCCTATTGAAGAATTTCTTGATTTCTTTTTAGAGCTGCATACACTATTCAGATTTTTATTATTATTAACACTATTATTAAAACTATTATTATTATAATATTATTATTATATTATAAAACAACAAGATTAATGACGTCGTATGAATTAAGAGGTATTACTAAAAATAATTTCAATGTTATTTTTTGCTTTTTGGTATCAAAATAAACAGAATAACACACACATTATAGTAAATGTTATTTTTTGCTTATTGGTAACAAAATAACAGAATAACACACACTAAATGTGTGTGCTAACTATGTATTGAAAAGTCTTCGTTTCCCTTTCCATTTCTGATCTAAGTGGAAGAGCCATTTCCAATGAACGCAGTTCTGCTGAATTTCAACTCGTTCTTTTCCACCACAAGGAAGCTTTCCCTCATCCTACTTGAGCTACTGGTTAGAGAGTCCCCAACTATCGTTGAAGAGTCCTGAAGATTGGCATTAGGACTAGCTGGACTGGGCGCTTCTAGGTGTGTGGAAGAATTATTCTGAGAACTGGACGTGCACTGATTAGTAGAGGTGGAAATGTAATTATGCTGACTTGGAGAAGTGATGGCAGAGTCTTCCAGATCTCTGGAGTGGGCAGCTGAGTGGTTGACGTGGCTGTTGGAGGGAGAGAGAGGTTTCTGCTCTTTGGTGAAAAGTGAATTAAGTTTGCGATTTTCCGCTAAATCCACATCGTTGTCTTCACCATTTTCATCCTCATCTTGACTGTTATCACAGTTGTTATCATCATCCATGATGATATCCATTCTTTCCAAAGCGCCTCTGTCGTAGAAACTTCGTCTGTGTGAATCGCTCAAATAAGATTCGTCACAGTTAAAGCTGTATGGTGTTGAGGCAGCAATAGAAGGAGAGCCAGCTGCCCCACTCTCTTCGTCTAGCTCGCTCTGAGCCTCGTACTTAGGAAAGCCTAAATCTTCTGCCCGCGGCTCATCTTCCTCAGGCTGCCTGACGCTGAACCCGTTTCAATACTCAGACTGATCCTACGCCTTTCAGTGAATTCTGCCACACTAAAGGTTTGTGTCATATTCTGGAATCTGTCACAAGCGTCAGTGCACTCCTCCCCGAAGGATCGAGTGCGAGGGAAGGACCCCCCTCCAGGGAATTCTAGACCAGATCCGACAAGGAAGTATCTGGGATGGCAGGTGGAAGACTAATCGGCGGAGGACGCGGTGGACGACATGTCCTCAACATCGAGACTCAGTGAGAGGAAGGTTGGATCATTAGACAGGTCAAGGTCAGCGGTCATACGTAAACGATCGGAGATATGACGGTCCTCTGACTCGATCTGCATGTGAGAAGTGCATCTCGTTATTACATTCGGGCGATCTTAGATCCATTCGCGATCTCTCACACTGAAAGACAAACTCACTCTCAAGGGTGGATAGAAGACCAGTGGCGATGTCACTGTATGGGGGTGCTCTATCGTATTTAGCTGCTTCGCTGCTGACGACTATAAGCGGAGTGCTGATCACGCGATTGTAGTCTCGCTTAGTCATGGGATGATCCTTACTGAGAGCCGAAGCACCGCACTCTCCCGCAGAAAATCTGAGGCAGGAATTCCTACGAGATCTTGAACGGCGAGGCTGTACATCCGGAGATGATCTCGGACTGAGTGGGAGTTACCCTGTAGGATGTGGATAACCGGGTGTGTCCCGGATCTATAGATAGACAGGATGCAGAGGCGAAGGAGTGAAGTGGTGGTGTGGGGATGTCTTCGTTCAAAAGGTACGCCATTATCAATCACTAGAAGTATCTGCTCCAGACGCGGTATATTATATTATATGCGGTATATATATTATGGTATATATATTATTGGTATATGTTATTGGTATTATGCGGTATATATATTATTATATTATATATATTATGTGTGGTATATTATATTATATTATATTAATATATTATTATCAATATTATTATCAACACTTAAGATTTTTCCATATATTTTTAATGGAATTATTACGTGCATCGAGGATATTTTTATAATATATTTACCGAGATTTAATTTGCACTATAAATCTTCCTAAACATTAAAGCATTTCAAACTTCACTGGCTGTGGTAGGTTTTAGAAATAAAGATTTTTTAATTAGAATGTCTTAATTGCCTGGGGTTAACGTCATGAAGTTTTAATTGACAGATCCTGAGGCGAATTGACCCCTCGTGGGTTCGAATCCCGGCCGCGCAAAAATCTCTGACATTCATAGGACTGGTTATAAGGAAAATGGTCTAAATTGCCTAAAGATTTAAACATGTGGTTTTAAAAGTGATAGATATCAACATAGTTGATCGTTTCACTATAATGCGTGTTTACGATACGGGTGAACATGATAATCATATAATTTATCTTTAGAGGTTACTATTATTAAATTGGCATAATGGTCAGAAATATCACAATAATTAAACAGTTGAATAGACTGATACCGTCACCACTTATTCCAAAGTTTAGAAAAAATAATATTTTAAACTATCCAGTAAATCAACATAGTTACCAATAAGCACATTGGTAACGTAGTTACTAAGATTAATATTTAGATCACCAATTATATCAAACAAATTCTTAATGGTTTAATAACCTTCATAAACTTGGCAATTAAAACATTACTTTCAGAAAAGAGCGTTAAAGCATGTCGGTAGAACAGCAGAAACGCAAATGTTGCTCTTAACTGAGATGTTAATCACTAAGTGTTCTAAGACTGCGTAGGTTAATATGGAATCAGATAAGTGAGATGTTTTCTCAACTGATTTAAGATATTTGCAGGAATTCTTATTACTGTACTAGGCCTATGCAATTTTGGAGTTATTTACGCTGATATTGCACAATATATCTATATCCAGTAAGTGTTTAGGTTCTCCATATTTGATGATCTAAGAGACTGCAAGAGTTATTGAGAGGGCTGCACGAGTGGCAGTTGCTGTGGTATTAGCAGAGATGTTTTGACTGGTTGCCTCTTTGGGTTTGAAGTTCTATTGTGTTGTATTTATTCCATTGGACCATAACGGTTGCAAGTTGATAAGATTTTCAAGTATGTTTTCCTTGATGCAGACACGAAATGCATTGGAATTAATCTCTTGATTTGATCTGGTAGTAAGAGATTGTGAGACTGCCACATGCTGATGCAATGCATGATCCCAAAGAGTCAATGGTTTCAGAGTGGTCGAAATGGTATATCCCGAGAACCCTCTTCTTAATATAGGGATTTGCTGACTTGATTATGGTGTCTGTCGCTTGGCTGACGTCGGAAGGTTACATGTTCTTTCCAATTATCTTGATCAATTTTTTCTTGAGAGGCGACTGCTGTATTGCAGGAGAATTAGCAACACGATCGCTCCAAAGCATGCTGCTCTCAGGGGCTGTGTTTATGATATGATCTGGAGGTGACAGCATGACTTCAGCGTCTCTACGCTTCTTACGACTGACTGCGTCGATCCATGAACCCCTTCTGATTCACAGTCAGCTGCTTCATAGTCAGTAGATTTATGCAAAACTCGAGTAGCTGTAGTGTTACGCCGAGTGTGAGAGTTTATGATAGGGGCTGATTGCTGAGACGATGGTTGATCAGCTGATTGTTCGGAACGGGATAATGAATGGACGACCGTGTGAGAAGGGTAGGCTTGATGCGAAGCCGTATTGTTATGTTGAAAGGTAACGAGGTCGACAATATACTGAGATTTCAAGACGGCCTCAGTTTATTCAATGCTGCTCAATTAGGTATAATCAAGTTCCACTCACCGTTGTCCGGAGTCATGGAGGGAATATCGTCCAGGTTTTCAACTGAACAGCCGCGAAGGAGGCTATTAGGTCGTCGTTTTCAAATAAGAATGAAAGGGCCGATAGGATATCATCAAGCTCCAACCCTGCTTTGCTATCTTTATCCCCTTTGTATCTACAGTTAGGCGGTGATTTAAAGTTGTCTAGACTTACTCTTCGATATCCGATATTAGAATATCCTTTGTTGCACCTATGAATTCATTATTGTAGAATTCACTTACTGTAGACTATGTTGTCATAGACGAGAGTTTGTTATGTGAATTAATAGCAAAGCACAGTAAGGCGTTTATTTTAGTACATCTGTCCGTCGCCATGTTTGTTTTGTATTATATAATAAAAGAAGAATTTCTTCAGGCACTTAGAAATAAGTCAAGGGAAAAGCGGCGGGGATAGAGAACATACCAGCAGAAATTCTGAAAATACTTGAAGAATTATGCACGGCAGTGTACGAGAACGGTATATGGCCAAAAGACTTCATGAAGACAGTGATGACAATTCCTAAAAAACCCAATGCAGTTGAATGTTCAGACTAAAATACAATAACGTGTGTGTATATAAGTATATGTAATGCATCTTAATCCTGTCTGCATTTTGAAAAATAAAGAAATGAATATTTAAGCTTAATGGCACATGTGTTTAAATCTTATTAAAAATATTAAATAATTGTAATAAGTCAATTAGAGAAGCAATAGGAATTAAGGAAGTTATATTAAGTCAATTAGAGAAGCAATAGGAATTATGGAAGTTATATATATATATATATATATATATATATATATATATATATATATATATATATATATATATATATATGTGAACATAGCTTTGAAAATGGAAATTATGTCATCATGTTTTGTTTTGCAGATTTCGAAAAGGCTTTTGATAGAATAGACTGGAAAATGGTGTTAAACATCTACAGGAGGATTTGATTTTACGGGAGAGATAGAAGATTGATTTTAAATAGATTGATTTTAAATTTGTACATGAATCAGCAGGCAATAGTCAAAATCCAGAGCATTTGCTGTGTGGGTGAAGTATGACGGGGGAGGGGGGGCAAGACAGGGATGTTGTAATTCACCACTACTGTTTAATCTATAAGCCGAGGCGTAATAGTTGAGGCGATGGAAGTTATTGAGGAAGGAATAACTATTGGAGGTAAATTGCTGAAGGATGCAAGAGGTTTGCAGATGATCAAAGTAAGCTTGTTAGTAGTGCAGCAGGATTGCAAAAGGTTATGGCTGTTCTGAATGTCACAGCATTGAGATGTGGCATGAAGATTATTATAAAGAAGACAAAGGTTATGAGAGTGTCTAGGAATCACAGCGATGCAAATAATACATTGAATAATACGCGATTAGAAGAGTAAGAAGCTTCAAGTATTTGGGCCACTTGGGCCGCACAACATGGATGAAGAGAAGTGTGAAACGGCATTTGGAAAGAGAAAAGAACTACCAACAAAACTGGGAAAACACAGAGATAAAGATTGTGAAAACATAGGTTTGATCGACACTTCAGTATGGATGTGAAACGTGGGCATTAAAGCTGTATTTATATTGCAGGAACCTAGAGGCATTCGAAATGCGGTTATAAGGATGGAAAAGATTAGTTGGACTGACAAAATTACAAATAAGGAAGTTCTTTGAAAGAGTCTGTAGAGATAAACAGTTAATAAGTGTGACAAGAAATAGAAAGAAAAGCTGGATAGGTCCTTTTGTAAGGGGCATAGTTTGCAAAAGGATGTAATAGAAAGGAGAATGCAAGGGAACAGAGTTACAGGAAGACCGAGACATGGAATGCTGGATGATGTGGCAACAAATTCATATAGATATCACATAGCTTAAATCAGGCTGGTCATAGTTATCTTACTCGCATTAAATCAATTAATTACCTTTATAAACAATCTAATCGCGCTTTTTTCAACTCCTTTGTAAACTCTTGCTGCACAATTTGGAACGATATCCCCAGTGAAATTAGAACCTGTTCCACTGAATCAGTTTTTAACAAAAAGTACAAACAGCATTTAATTGATACTTGGAAACGATGTCTATGTTTACAGTTGTACAATGTCTCAAGTCAGTAGAACCTCTGAACGTTCAGGGGTTATCTACTAATATTAGTCCTGCCTGTACTATTGTTTGAATCTGGATTTAACTTTAATGCATTTTTAGCTCTACAAATCTGTGTTTCTGCTTGCGTTAGTCCGTAATGTTTTACTGTTTGCAGTTCGATGCTATTTTCATTATTTATGTTTACTATCTCTAATTATTCTACGATCTTATGTTGTTACGTTACTATGTTTCCGTGTTGCCGGTAGTCAGCTAGGAAGAGCACAATTGTGCTCTTTCTGACAGCCGTTATTATGTATTCTGTCTCGTTGTATTCAATTTGTGTATATTTGGATTCAGTTACAAATAAATGATCATGGTTCTCTCTCTCATTACTCTGTTAAGATAGCATTTTCTCTCTGTGTGTGCTGCCTATTGGCAGGTTCATGGTAACTCCTCCACACGTGTCTAATAACACACGAATAGTTATCAAATCATCCGCATCCCAAATTCTTCCTCTAACCTTTTCATTACATTCTTACTTCAATTAGCTACTTCAGTCTAAATGAATCTACACGCATTACATATCACAGAGTCCATAGTCTCATTGTAGCGAAATATGCCACAAGACAACACTAGGAAAGCGTGAAGCCAATTACTACTGTAGTTGAAAGACTATTATTAAAGAATTTATTATAATTATTTTATTTTAGTAAAACACCGAGTACACCTCACAATTAGAGTAACAAATACAGCGTAATAGCATTATACTTATATAGTTAATATATGTGTACAAAAGGCCACATTATACAACTGCGACATTAGAGAGTAGGCACACTTATACATACCATAGATATAGGATCGTTGTTGACGGAATATCTCTTATGTAGATCACAAGTAGATAGAGGCTTTAAGTCCACAGTGAGATCTTGCATTGAAGTTTGGAATTTTTTATATATATTATAAAGGACTCTATTACGCAATCCAAAAATTTCGCAATCTCGAGCTAGTGATCTTGACAAACTACTACGACGGCCAAACTGTCTTCGGTCTTTTAGAACTATACTTCTCGGTAATCTCGATACTCTAGTATAATTCTTGCCTCCTGGAACATGAGAATTGCCCAAATCTAAATATGGTCGCGTTTTAGATATACATTTTCCATACGCTGAAATTAAATCAGTTTCCGAAACAACAAAATTTCCGCTGTGAACGAGTGAAGTGTCCCTCATACATCTCCGATATTTCTGGCGTAAAACTGATATCGTATTTTCACTTCTAGACTGAAGACTCTGTCCTATCCTTCGAGATTTTGGTGTTTCTGACTCTAAAAACAATAGAACTCACAGCCATCAAAACAACAATGACAGTCAGCAAAACAAACTTTTCTCTTAAATGGTCGAATTATTATCATGCTTGTTGCAAAAACAGGATGGCATAGGTTGTAATACCAGTATAATCTATAATCCCAATTGGAATCGCCGACTCTGCCAGTACACATTGCGGTACAGAAACAACAGTGATCTTCATTATTTATAACCTTTTAACAGCCTATATATATATATATATATAGATATATATATATATATACATACATATATCTCTTAGCGCACTGCCTGCTGCCAGGTCCATGTTACATAACGCCTCCACTCTTCTCTATCTTCCGCCTTCCTCTTCATTTCCACATATGAGTGGGTCTTTAAATCATCAAACATACCTAATCTCGGCCTGCCCCTGCCTCTTTTTCCTTCCATTCTACCTTCTATGACCTCTTTTAATAGACCTTCTCCCGTTAGAATGTGCCCTGTCCATCTCTTCTTTCTATTTCTTAACACATTTATCAACTGTCTATCTGTACGCAGTGCTCCTCAAGGTTCAGCATTAGGTCCACTGCTCTTCTCTTTATACATCACTTCTCTTAGCTACCTGCTTGCTCAGTCCATCGTAAATTTTCACTTTTATGCAGACCACACACAACAATATATTTTTTTTGTAATCATGATTCCGAGTAGAAACTAACTCATCTCACATCCATTCGAGACCAGATTTATTCCTGGTTTTGTGCTAATCGTCTTGCTGTTAATCAATAACTGCCCTCAATACTGAATGCCTTTTAATTGGCACTCCTTTGCAAAGAAGTAAAATTACTAATAACTCTATTCATTTGAAAAATCTTGCTCTTTCACCTTCTCGATCCACCAAAAATGTCTGAGTCGTATTTGATGAAAACCTTGATTTTAAATCCCACATCTCTTCCGTTCGTCGAGCTTCTTTCTTTCAGATTAGTCAGATTAATCAAATACGTCCATCCCTTACTAGAGATTCGGCCACTATCCTTGCTAATTCTATACTTCATTCAAAGCTGGACTACTGTACTTCATCATTACATGGGTTGCCTTCTTCTCTCGATGGTTTGCAGAACGTCCAAAATTCTCTTGCACGTGCTGTTTGCAAGTCCTATCGACTTCAATTTCGCTCTCTCTCAACTTCGCAGTCTTCACAGGCTCGCTGTCAATCAACGCATAAAATATAAAATAGCTCCATTAACTTTCAAAACTCTGCGATTTGGCAAGCCTTCTTACTTATCTGAAATTCTTCTTCCCTATCGTCCCTCACGTGCACTACGTTCACAGATGCCAAATTTCTCTCTGTTCTAAATATTCTCACATCATTGGGCAGACTTGATGAATGATCTCCTGAAAACCTCTCTAATTCGTCTCACACACATACAAAACTCTCTTTCTTGAGTCTTCTGTAACGTAAAAATACTCAAATCCCACACCTCTTCTTAAGAAACTGCACTGGCTTCCTGTCTCCCAACGATAAAAATTCAATATAGTTTCCTTGACCTTCAAAAGTTTAAATTATGGTAAACCATCCCATCTATCTCATCTTTTATCAATCTATCAAACCTCTCGAAGTTTTCGTTCCTCTAGTAAAAACCTCACTGTGCCAAATATTAAATCTGCCATGGGCAGACGCTCCTTCATGTTTTTCATGGCGAAGTAAACTTAGTTTCCTGCAGGATGTTGGATACAAGATAGCATGTGGGTGACTCTAGATTAATGTGGAATTTTAATTAAAGAATAATTCACTATTAAATAATTTATTCAAAACAAGAGAAAAGAGTACATTTCTTGCCTCAAGACAGTCTCAAGACACTATTTTACTGTTTTGGTCTTGTAGGTCACTGCCTTGGTCTTGATATTGAGGGTCACTGTCTTGGTCTTGCTGGTTACTGCCATATTCTTGGTCTTGAGGGTCAGTGTCTTAGTCTTTCGAGTCATTGTCTTGGTCTTGAACTTGCAAAAAAACTGTTTTGGTCCCAACACTGGGACAATATTGGCACTTTTGTCTTTTTGATGTTAAATTATTAACTTACTATAGTATTTTTGTACTATGGATGTTAGTGGGGATATAAGCTAGTAAAGAGCATGACGTCACAAGAATGGGCAGAGCTAGAGTGTTTCTGTTTCGAAGATTAGAGTGATGGTATTCCATGTGGATTTGGGAAGGGATAGTTGGATAGTGGTGGAAAGACAGTAGTATAGACTGTTACAGAACAATATTAGATATTCTTTTCTGAATATATCCTAGTTGAGAGTTATCAGCAGGTGATGAAACAAAAGATTTCTAGAGCCGCGATTACAGATTTAAAGATTACTAACGAAGATACTTAAGTAGTACTAAGCCATATTTTCTGGAGTGGAAAATTGTATCCATTCCAGTGCTGGAAAAGTACTTTACTTTTACTTTCAAAATTGCTTTTACTTGTTACTTTTTGACGTTCCGGCAGTACTTTTACTTTTACATCTTGAAAATGAAATACTTTTACTATTCAATTTTTTTAAAAATTTACTTCTACTTTAATTTTTACTTTTGTGTTCTCTAAAAAAGTACTTTAGGCTAAAAGTACTTTTTCATGATAGCACTGTTATTGGATAAACATTATCTAGTCAAAATAATGTTTAGAAGATTAACATTAAATTATTTCTAATACATAACAGTGTCGATGACTGACAGATCACATTAGAAGCGGCACTTTGATCAATTAAGATCAAAGGCGCCAATCTGAACTATAATAACACCGCTACGTCACACGGTCACAGCGATGCATTCAATCGATTATTTGTACACCTGTGCCGTCTTTCAACTTTCAAAAATTCATGCGCGTCATTCTTGGAAGCCTGTGCTTTGATCCACTAGATCACTGTGTTGAATGCAATACAATTGCAATTAACACTTAACTATAACCTATAACTTAGCTACAACTTGTAAAATCCGTTGAATTCTGTTCATCGGTGTATCTAAATGTATATACTTATACTTGTTTTCGGATTCGGTTAGCAGTTGACAATTTTAGAGTTCGGTTCGGTTCAGCATCCTTCTACCAAGGGTTCGGGTTCGGCAAGCTTTCCACCCCACAAGAGTTCAATTCCAGTTCGAAATAGTTTGGTTTGGATAATGTTGCAATTATTTAACATTACTTATAATAACCATGGTTACGATATAGACTCTGCATGTTTAAAATGATATATGGTAAATGTGCTTAAAAATACATGAAGTCATATTAACTGCCACAATCTTCACCCGAGTAAAAATATGACAATGAAAACAGAGGAGAAGTGGTATTTATTCCTGTACATTTCTTAAAGTATATCAAGTTGACCAACAAATATTCATAAAATAGATATTTAGCTTTATTTCTGTATCTTAAATATTCTCCTCGATTATAACCAGCAAATAGAATGCTTCATCAATTTAAAAATAAATTTTGTCACTAGGCCTATATTAGAAACGTTTATAATTAAGTGGAAATGTTTTGGCTAAAATTTGATCCAATATTTCAGAGACAGAGTGCAATTAATTAACATAAAAATGTCAAATAAGGACGATTTTTTATACGCGTGTACTTCGACAGAAAAATGATCATAATATATACCCTTTGCTATCAACTGAACCAGTAATAAACTTCATAATTTACCTTAGAGTTTCAAATTTGAAACTAGGAGTTTGTTCGAGTCCAGCTAATCCTTTCTATTCTTCTCCATATTCACATTTCCAATGCTTCTAGTTTCCTGATATTTTCTTTCCTTGATGTCCACGTTTCACATCATATAATAGCGTGCTCCATACCAAGGATTTCGCTATCTTTATCTTAAGTGTCTTTCTTTAGGATAATAGGAAGTAACTTTTGTTAAAAGTTACTTCCTATTATCGAAGGCTTCTTTTTCTTGTGCAATCACACTATATATTTTTCAGTCTCACATTTCCTATCATCCGTTATAGTATGTCCTAAATATTCGAAACTCCTTACCTGTTCCAATTTCGTAAAATTTATTATAATATTGACTTCACCTCTATTCAGGGATACGCCCATTACTTCGTCTCCTTGATGTTAATCTTCATTCCATATTTCAATACCGTTATCATTCAGACTATCCATTATCTTCTTTAGACCAGTCTCGCTTCCGCTACCATCTTTTGTAGCGCTACCATTCCTTTGTATCGCTATATGTTATTAATTTTAAAATTTATGTCGAAACCAGCCTTACCTGAATATATGCCGTTAGATACTGCAAGACATGTAAATACAAGTACTAATATATATTTGTATAGCTCTTATTATCTTTATATAATGTAAAACATTCTCTATAATATCTTAATGCAGACTTGTCGCATTGAGAAAAATAGCTAAAAGAAAGTGTTCTTTTCACCCGAGGCTGGCGAAGGAGAAAGGAACTTCAAGAGATCGGTTCAGTTCGGTTTGGACGAAGTCAGGGTTCGGGTTCGGTCGGGTTCGGCCAGAGTCTGGGTTTGGGTTCGGTTCGGTCAAAATTCCAGATTTTAGGGTTAGGTTCGGGTTCGATTCCCATCTCTAATTTACTTCCAAAAATGTGATTTTTTTAAAAACATATTCCTGATGATAATATAGATCTATGCGTTGCTATATTTTAAAAACAATTGTAAACTTCATAATTAGAGAAAATACTTCTACGTTTTGATACTGCAAAATAAATACTTTTACTTTTTACTTTTTAATTCATAAAAATGTTTACTTTTACTTTAACTTTTTGGGTTTAAAAAAATGCTTTTACTTTTAGTTTTGGATTCCCAAAAATATATACTTTTACTTTTACCTTTTAGTTTCATAAATTAAAGTACTTTTCCAGCCCTGATCCATTCTGTACTTGTATCCATTCTGGTCTATATCCATTACTTTCTTTGACTTCTCTGATATTGTTTCAATATAGATAGAAAGACGATATCAGGAAACTAGAGGCATTGGATACATTGATATGGAGAAGAATGGAAAGGATTAACTGGACTCGAAAGGTTACAAATGAGGAAGTTCTAGAGAGAGTCAGTACAAATAGACAGTTGATAAATGCATTACGAAATAGGATGAAGAGATAGATAGGCCACATTCTAAGGGGAGACAGTCTACTAAAAGAGGCCATAGAAGGCAGAATGGAAGCGAAAAAAACAGAGGAAGACCGAGATTAGGAATGTTAGATAATTTTAAGATCCACTCATATGTGGACATAAAGACAAAAGCGGAAGCCTGAGAAGAGTGGAGGCGTTATAGGCCATGGACCTGCCAGTAGGTAGTGCACTAAGTGAGCGAGAGAAATAGTTATATACCTTATTGCCGTGTTTACACTTAAATCATTAAAGATGAATGTAAAATCTAGAAAACTACACATTAGATCTAAGCATGAAATTGGAAAATTGCCAACGTTAAAGTTGGAAGCTGCAGACATCAAATCCATTGCCAATGTCAGTTTTGTAAATGGAGATTTAAAATGCTAACAAAAAAAATTACAACAAGCCAAATAGGTTGTCACTGGATAGTATTTTAGGTTTGAAACTTTCTACTTAATTATCCCTACAAACGAAATCTCTGAAAATTGAACTGAAATTCAAAACTCATTTTGAAACTTCAATAAATAGTGCTGCATTGCTCGACATAATAGTTCAGATTCTAGTAAACAGAGCGCTAACTATCGTACTTCAATCAAATCATTCATACGCTTATAAAATAGTTTGTACCTTTACTACTTCCGCGCATTCGATCTCTCCTCATTGAAGCACTGGTCTGTACAACAAACAAACAAAAATTGTCACTTTATTGATAATTTGTGTATCTTGGCCCTCTCTATTGCCCTATTTAAATTGGAAGTTAAAATTTAACGGCAAAGTGAGTAAAATTTGGCGTCAGGTCGGGAAAGATATCTTCTGAAATTCGGGCGGTTATCTACGCGGTAAGTAAAACGAAGTTATCGCTCGGCCGCTCTCAACTGCTTTGATTCATACGGCGGCTCAGGTGGCTCTAGTCGATAGTACAGCGCAAAATCCTCGCAAATGTTTATAATACTTGGAATTATGACGCTACAGACACAAGTTAAAGTTGAGAATAGAAAAGCTTTATAAAATGCCAAAACCAGATTTCGCTATAACTTTATCAAGATATAGTTGATAAAAGCATGTCTCTATAAAGTTAAAGACAATAAAAAACGACCCCTTGCTAAAGTAATAGTTGATTTTTAAAAATTGCTCGCTTTATCTAGCGGACAAAGTCAAATTCTACTAATTACTATCGGAGAGAATATCTTTACTATTGGGCATTACTTGTTTACATGAATCAAGGAACCACTCAAGCCACGCCAACATAACCAAAACAGCAAACTTACGATATACTTCTCTCGTGTACAATTGTACACGAGAGAAGTACTATCAGGTACAGATCAAATGAATCACGAAATGTAAAACGATACTTTCAGTATTTTATATAATGATATGCATAACATATAGAATACAACAAATATGTGATTTTTACAGCTTCAAAGATGACACGTCATTTGAGGAAAGTCTGTCCAAATGTCACCAGTGTTTGCCAATGGTCACTATGTGCTCTAACTCTACAATAATACTTAAGACAGAATGCATCAGAAATACATGATATCATCATTATCATAATCATCATCACCATAATCATAATAACGCATCATGATACATTTGAAAGTATCAAAACTCAACACTGTTTTTGGGGTAATATTGATAAGACGATGATCACAAGTCGGCATTGATTCGACACAATCCGTAAGAGATAATTTGCAATATTCATACCCTAATGCTAGTGTTAGTTGATGATAATTGTTTGCGTTGTATAATTTCAGGTGACTCCATTTCTGCTATTCTCATAAGTGCCATCTGAAAAATTATAATGAAGTACACAAACCAAGCTTTTCGATATTCTAATTTTAATACAAAATGAATTACTACTCTGGATTAAATGGATCCAATAAATGATAACATTACAGCACGTTGATAGGAGGTCCATTTTCTGCCTATATCTGACTTTCGATGGACATCAGAACCAGTGTCATATTTAACTGTAGACCAAACTACTTAAATCTTGCATTGATGCCCTCCTACCTCCAATTACCCATCTGGTTAATCTTTCACTTTCCAAAGGAATTTTTCCATCTACTTTTAAAAATGCTGTTGTTTCTCCTCTGCTTAAAAAGCAATCACTTCCTAAAGATGATCTTTCTAGCTATCGTCCAATTTCCAACTTAAATTTCATTTCCAAAATCTTGGAAAAAATAATCTACACTCACTTATGCAGCCATCTCGAATCTTTTCCTTCTCTATCTTGTTTCCAATCTGCATATCGAAAGCTTCACTCCACTGAAACTGCCTTACTCAGCATTCATAATGACCTTTGCTTAGCCTTAAACGCTCAAAAGGTATCAGCCCTTGTACTACTTGATCTTTCGGCTGCCTTCGACACCATCGATCATAACATTCTTACCAGTAGACTTAAAACGTGCTTTGGTATCTCTGATTCCGCTTTCTTTCTGATCTCCTCCTATCTTTCTGGTTGCACTCAATCTGTTATTATAGACAATGAACGCTCCCCTGAACTACCTCTTCTTCGTGGTGTGCCCCAAGGATCTGTACTTGGACCTTTACTTTTTTCCCTCTACACTACCCCACTCAGTTATGTTTTAGACAATGCTTCAATAAAATTTCATTTCTATGCTGATGATACTCAGCTGTACATCTCATTTTCTAGCTCAGATTCAGACTTGAAATTGCAACACCTTTCATCTGTTCTTGACGAAGTGTATTCATGTTTTAGCAGTAGTCGTCTCTCTGTCAACCCCTCTAAAACCGAATATCTTTTAATCATCACTCCCCAGCAAAGAACCAAAATTGCCAATTCCTCCATCTATTTTCAAAATCTTGCTCTCACTCCTACTGTCAAGGCTAAAAACCATCTTTCTTCCAGATTCGTCAAATCAGACAGATCATTCGGTCATCTCTTGATAAAAATTCATCCATAATTCTTTCCAACTCAATAGTTCATCCTAAACTTGACTACTGCAATTCATTGCTATATGGTTTACCTTCTTCTCTCTCATGAGTTTGCAACGTGTTCAAAATACTCTAGCACGTGTTGTCTGTCGATCTCGAGGCTTCAGGCCACCCCTAGTTCCTTACTTAATAACCTTCATTGGCTTCCTGTAGTTCAAAGAATTAAGTATAAAATTGCTCTTTTAATTTTCAAAAGACTCCTTTTTAACACTCTTTTAACTTTCAAAACACTCCACACCTTCTTACCTTTCTGATCTCCTAATCCAATATCAACCTTCTCGTAAGCTTCGTTCTTCTGATACCAAACTGCTCAAAATTTCTAATATTCTCACTTCGTTAGGTAGACGTTCATTTTCTTTCTCCGCTTCTACTGTTTGGAACTCTCTGCCTCCTGATCTTCACTCATGTTCTACTACTTCCACTTTCCGTTGTAAGTTGAAAACACATCTCTTCCAACCATAGATTTTATTTCATCTTGCCTGTTTTTTGATCACCGGACTGGCATTGTTTAGGATCTTTTATTTCTCTTCAGCACGTGTTTTTTCAGATCGTTTGGGGTGAATCGATTTGTAGTGACATGTGATGGGGGGACGTCCCTGACATCATCCTTGTATGAGGAAATGGACGTTACAAACCTTTATTATTAATATTATTATTATTATTAATTATTATAGCCAATCAATCCATGAAATTTCTTAAATTAAGGGCGACTTTAATGAGAACGATATGATTTAAATCATTTCAGATGTACTACTGTTTGAAATTTTATGAAAACAAATTATGAAATTATTGCATTTTCCCTGCTTATTGAATGCTCACTAGGCATGTGGTATACCAAATAGGTCTATTCTTGGACCTATCGAATGTGTGCTACATACTGTAGACATTCTGGCCATCAATGAGAGAAATGGTCTAAATGATCACATGCATTATCTGATAATACTCAGAATTACCTACATTTTAATTCAAATGACGTTGATTCTGCTATTATTAAGGTACAAAGTTGTTTTACTGATCTTCAGTCTTAGATGTTTAATACTAAACTGGTTCTTATATGTCTAAAACAGATAAAACCATCTTTGGTTCTCAGCGCCAATTCAATACAGTTGATATAACTTCGATTGCATTGGGCCAAGCAGACTAATTGTTGTGAACACTGTTTGTAACCTTGGTGTTGTATTTGACTCTAACTTGACCTTCGAGTAGCATTATAAGCAAATGTACTCTTTGTGTTTCTTTCAAATTCGTCAGTTAAGGATATAAGACAATGTTCTGATTATTCCACAGAAATCCTTGTTCATGCCTTCATTACTTCAAGGCTGAATTACCGTAACAGCCTGTTCTTAATTTGCAATGTATCTGTAACCGATAGACTGCAAATAAGTTTGAATTAGCTGCAAGATTAGTTCTTTGCGCGAAGTTGTCTCACCTTTACTACAGTACCTTCATTGGCCTAAAATTCCAGAGCGCACCGAATCCTGCCTGATCACATTCATATGCCTGACTAACGCAGCCCAGTCATATCTTGCTGACTGCTGTATAAATGCCTGACTAACGCAGCCCAGTCATATCTTGCTGACTGCTGTATAACCATTTAGTGCTTGATCGTTTAGGAAAAACTTGCAATATGTCGAGTCAGGAAAACCTGCTGTTCCTAAATGCCAAACAGTTTCAGTCTTTTGCTTGTCAGAGACAAGTCTTTTATAATAGCTGGTTTTAAATTGTGGAATGAACTTCCACACTTGATAGGACATTCTGATAAACCTGATAGCTTTAAAAACAATCTTAAAAAGCTTCTTTTTCATGATCCTTCCAGTAAATTCTGCTCAAAATTGATTCTAAATCTCTCAGGTTTTGACATTTTAGCTAGATATGTATGATAGCTTTTTGGCACTGTGATGCTTGTTATTATATACATTTTATTTTACATTGCTCGTTTTTAATGCATGCAATCGTTGCAAAGTGTAGAAATGCCTTTGTATAATATATTCCATTAATCATTAAACAGAGGGAGAATAATGTTACTGTTTACGTTAACTAAAATCTCTCACTCTCTGAATATAACAACACTTAAGAGCACCAAGAATGAATTATTGAAATATTAGAAGACGATAATTAAACAGTAGAAGTAAGCAAGTAAGTAAAACAAATAACTAAGTTTAAAAAGAACGCTTCTATGTTTAATCAATAAAATGTCTGAGAAATAACAAGCACACTACATACCTGAAGTGCTCGCTCTTCTCTATTCATGGTCTTGAAAGTTTCCAGCTCTTGAGATTCCATTTCCTTCTTATTGCTCCAAAATTCATCCACTATGAAACCTTTTGAACATTCCAACTCTTTAAGCATCCTAACTCTCTTCTTCCCATCCGACAAAAGTTTGCAACGAGAACTATTCAAACCACTCTCAGAACTATTTCTATTAATATATGCTCCTTCCACATATGATGACCGAACAAGGTTCAAGCAAGAATCAGCACTAATTTCAGTATTACTGCATCTATCATTTGGGGGTATAAATGATTTCACTTTCGACATATATGAAGAATTTTCAATACCCAATCTTGTTGATTTGATGGAACCAAGTATGGATATTCTGCTACATTTAGAATTAGTATTAGTGATTCCAGCTTTAGTATCCATTCCAGAATTTTGTCTATTGGCACTGTTGCTAATTAATCGCCTCACAGCTGTCAGAGTATTTCTGTCTATGCTCGATTTGTTTACAAAATCGTCAGAGGATTTAACTTCAGTCGAGCTCTTAGTACTACATTTTATCGGTTCTATGAAGGATTCTCTCTTCTTATATGACGAAAACATTGTGGTAGATTCGCCACTATTACTTACATCTGCACTTTCACAAGGATCCAGGTAAGCTTTTGATTTAGAATTCCGCTTAACGTTTCCGACATCTAATAATCTGCAATGAGATATACATCGAGGCTCAGAAAAACCTGAAAAATGTGAAGACTTGCAGTTTATGTTTTCAGAGTAAAGCAAAATGTTCTTCTTACCAGGATTCTTTTTTCCATTAATAGTAGTTCTACGAAGCGCCTTAGCAGAAATTGTTCTCGCTATTTCTTCTTGCCAATCAACCCGGCGAGTAGAAATTTGAAGATTTACTTTTGATGCCAGTGAGTTGTAAAACTGTGTGGATGAAATGAAATCTTGAAATATGGGGGAAAGTGGCCATCTATCATGATCAAAAGCCACAGATGAATGATATTCATTTCGTTTTATGATTTCTTTATCATAAACCTTACGAGCATGTTCAGTACCTATCTGAAAAACTGCGGACGGAGGATGACGACGTCCCTTGATGCCAGCAGGTGTGTCTGAGACAAATTTAAATTTGGCACTGTTTAGTCTAGAATTTAAATTTCTTTCAATTCTACTATCATAAATTTTAGATCTCATTGACTTCTTCCTAACATCTGAAATATATTGATCTGTATTTACAACACCATTATCCCGCTTAACTGGGACACAGAACTCTAAGCCTACTGAAATATTACTTTCTAGTGCTTGCAAACTATTTACTAATCTCGATGCAGCACAAGCAGTTCCTCTCCTAGAGAGAACACTATTTTCGAATCCACTTGCAGCACTTACTGTACTTCTCTGTCCATATAAGGACTTTCTATATCTATCACATTCAAATTTGTTATTACCCAACCTTCCTCCATTTTTCCTCTTCAAATACTTTAAACTTTTCTTTTTCACTGAACACTTCTCAACGACCTCTTCAGAAGTATACTCGGAATTTCCAAATTCATTAGTTTTATCAGCAGGTAAATTCATTGTTAATCTATGCCTCGGACTCGGGGGAGGCACATGGCAGTAAGTTTGAAAATGATTTTCCTCTTCAGTTGCAGTTGATATCTTTTGATGGAACAAATTACATCTTATATTAGAGTGGCTGGATAAAATATCCCTTGTTTTTTTTTTTTTTTGCTCAATTCGTTCTTGTGTAGTCAGTAATTTGCAATAAGTGTTAGAGTGCTTGGTGAAGCTTTCATCATTCAAGCAGACTGTATTATTAATTGGTATAGAGGTCTCGTTAGATATTCCAGACCATGTACGATTGAAAGTACTGGTCAAATGTGTATTAATGTTATAAAATGATTTCTTACAGCTTGAATAAGTAGCTATGGAAGATGGTAACACTGCAGTAGTTGTTGGTGTTCCAATATTTTGACTAAAAAGCATTGGCATATCGGAAAAAGAACTTTTTTCTAATCGAACACAGTTGTCGCTGCACTGTTTTACAAGTGGCAATGATTCTCTATTCGAAGACAATGGATTCCAGTTCTGAAAGTTAGTACCTTGAATAGATTTAGATTCAATCAAAGAGCTTGAACTAACTGGAATTAAATTACTACAGCAATTCTTGTATTCAAAACGAACGTTATCTACAGCCGCCTCAGAACCCTTTGACAGTA
This sequence comes from Enchytraeus crypticus, assembly GCA_905160935.1. Classification (NCBI taxonomy): domain Eukaryota; kingdom Metazoa; phylum Annelida; class Clitellata; order Enchytraeida; family Enchytraeidae; genus Enchytraeus; species Enchytraeus crypticus. The sequence goes on along the minus strand of CAJHZI010000445.1, from coordinate 79,154 downwards.
TTGTACTAGGAAAAACAGATTTTTCTAAAAGCTTAGAAAATGACATAGAAGTACTACTTAATTGACCATTACCTTCACTCAATGGGCAGTAGGCATTATTAAAGGTTTTAATAAGACAATCAAAAACTGACCTTTCTGATTTTAAAAATTGATGAGAATCCTTTGAAGGAGACACTGTTATCGCCTGGTTATTAACAGTGCTATCCATAGCAGAAATATTTTCCTTATAAGTGGTTTTTATACAAGATCCATTGCCAAGAATAGACCCAGACACTGAATAATATGAATTGTCACCACAGCCTGACGATAGCACTGACAGACTAGGTATAGACGATGCAGTGCTAGTTTTAACTGAAGATGTTCTGTTAAAAAAATATCCGTCTTTATCCAAACTACTGTGAGAATTTTCTGGTATATCACATTTGTTCACAATGGTCAAATTCGAGCCTGTTTTTGCAAGTAGAAAAGAATTAATTTCAGAATTACTTAGAGTACCGTTTGTCATTTCATTCGAACCTAGACTTTTTGTCAACTTATCTGATCGAGCAAGATTACTAATACGCTGCAGAGAGCCGGCAAGACGTTTTTGCATTAACCTTAAGTCAAATTTATTTTTAACTGCTAGAGAATTTACTGAAAATTCTTGCTTACTGCTAGCGTCAGTTTCTGTAACTTCGGCGTCTACAATATCAATTTCTCCAATCTTGTCAATCTTTCCATTTTGAGTAGGAAGAGCTGAATAGGACAAACTTGTTTGAATTGTACCATCACATGAAGACATAACCTCCTGGTTTGCTCTAACTGGTAAGGAAGTAGCAGCTGTTGCACTACCAGCTACAGTAGCATTAACACAAACAGAAGTGGCAGCATACATTAAATCAGAAGCTTTAGTAGCGACAGTAGTAACGGCAATTGCCGGAGCAGAATAATTAGTAGAAACCATTTTAGATGCAGCAATATCATTATTGGCAATATCACAAGCTGTTTGAGTCGAATTATTTGCAACAGCATAAGTTGTAGAAGCACAAATAGCTACATCATTCCAATTGACAGCAACAGGAATTCCAGTAACCGCATTATTACAAGTCAAAAGAAGGCTTGAAGATGCACATATACTTTTATTTGGTACGAATGCGCTACATGCAGAACCTCTCGCACTGCCAAAACTCAATGAACTGAGTGATTGTGTTTCACTAACTGAATATATTTCAGGACGTTGCGTTGGTAGGAATGAATCATTGCAGTTTGACTTCTGTTTCGTTTGGGACAACAGAATTCCAGGAGGCGAGATAATGCTCGGCATGGTATATATATTATTTCTTTCCATAACACACTCCAAAGTTCCACACTGAATTAGAGGATCGATAACTGAGCTGTTGGAAGGAACTTCAGCAGAATATAAGGCAGACAAATCTACAGTAGATGTAATATCCTCAATAGGAGTTGTACATATCATCGAATCATCAAACAGCATTTCAGACATAACTAAACTTCTCTGTTCCCCAACGATTTTCTTAATATCATCTGCATGCCTTGCTTGATCTTCGCAAACGGCCATACAAGTTCCTGGACTTAAAGACAGAGCATCTTCAACAGTATTACAGGTAGATGTATTGAATTTTTCAGACCTAATTAAAGAAACCTGCAAAATCTCCAAATTGATTTCAGCAGGGACTTCTGACGGCGATTTAAATTTTTCTTTAGTTGAAATCTCACAGGCCGTATGCAAAGATTGCTCCGCAGAGGTGCTTAAAGAAACTTTAGAAGAGTTGTCTGAATTGCCATATATAACAGTACTAGCTTTTGCAGCAGCTACGTCAACTTTATTTAATGTAGGTGGCAACACAGAAGTGTAGCATATTGGATGCAGCATATTGGAAACCGAACCAATACTAACAATCGGGGTGTTCAATACTGGTTTGCATTGCAGCGACGTTGAAGTTGAACTATAGGTATGTTGCGAGAAAGACGGGATTGTATAATTAATAGTCTCTAAAGAAACAGTAGAATTAGTTGAGACATTATCTTGACCCGATATTGAATTTTTCGGCATCATCGCAGTTTGATAGGTTTGGTACATAGAGACCGCATTTTTATGTACTAAAGATACACTGTTAAATAATTGTTCACCTAGAGGGATTTCAACTGGCAAAGATGGCTTGTATATTGCAGTAGTATTGCATAGAGGGCTAGCAGTATCTCTTGAACTTGCCTTCAGCATTTCTGCAATAACTGTAGAATTATAATCGAACAAGGATTTATCAAATCTAGCAGCCGCTTCTACATTTTCAAGTAGACGTGATCTGATTGGTACTAAATCAGTACTATTGTCTTTGTCATACACAGTAGCACCCGACAATGTTCTGCTATTTACAGAAACTTTATCAGAACTATTATTACAATAACCAATTCCATCTTCAACTGAAGAGCCATCCAAAATCAATGACGAATGCGATTGATATATAAAATCTCTACTCATACCCGTCAATGTCTTGTTGCTTCCTACATTTACATATGCGTCAATTTGAAGAGGCAATTTATTTACTATTTCTATGTCAGTAACAGGACAACTCGGTGCTTTTCTATTCTCGGAAGACTCTGAAGACTCGCTGGCCAATGACGGCCAACACCCTGAAACCAAAGCAGGTCTATTGATATCCTTATTATTTGCTGAAACTACTCCAACCTCAAAAGTAAACGATGGCTTGCACAAATGATCCATATCCAGATTTCTTGAAAGATCATTCAATGCATTCGTTTCCCTTTCACACTTATCAATGTTGGTTACTGCAGGTGAAAATAGCATTCGACTACTAGACATTGTGTTTACTGCGCTGGTATCCGTCAAAACTTTACTCATACTACCTGGTAGCTCATCTGAGAGGTACTTTCTGTGCACAGCAGGTACATGCATACTATGGCAACCAATTGAATTTGTGTAACTGTTCGTCCAACTCGCATTAGATAATGAATTACTGCACTCATTTGATTTATAACCTCCTGCATCATCGTATATATCACTAATCGGCAAAATTATGCTAGAGTCACTATGCAAAGGCCTTAATGTTTTACAAATTGGTGCTACACCTGCTTCATATCTCTGGCAAGTTTTATCACAGCTGCCGAGCCAAGAAATCTCAACAGGCAAACCTATTTCGTCCACCAACGAAGCACTTGTTGAACAGCAATCAAATGCACATTTTCTTTCTGACAAAAACTTATCACCAAGATTTGATGCAGCTTTAACCAGATACTCAGAAAGTGTGATAGGGTTGCGTAAATTATCTAATTCTTCACTAGCCAATGAAGAAGATGGACAATGTGATAAATTATCTTCAGCCTTTTCAGGCAGTAACACAACGTCATCCAGATCATTCAACCATGAAATATCATCTGAAAAAGGCAGTTGAGAAGTATTTGCCGACAACAAGTTTAATTCTTTCGACAAATCGTAACAACTTTTCAAAGGCATGAACGATTTAGCAGTTACTGATGTTTGTGATAAATTTTCTCCCAATAATTCAGGAGTTATGAGAATCTCTAATTCATTTGACAAATTTTTATAAGTTTCCAATTTATCTTCTAATATACCCAGAGATAGATTTGAAAAGTGAGGTTCAGCCATTTCGTTGCCAATAAATGATTGAGATTTTCCAACAGGAATTTCTTGTTCTACAAGAACATTACTAGCATTAACTTGTACATTGCAACGCTTGGCACCTAGTTGACCTAATGAAGGTTGGCGAAACCATGTTGTATTAGTCGCAGTCGCCCTTGAGCAGACGATAGAACTGTTGCATACTGACGGAACAGAGGTGAATATGGAATTATCTGTTAAAAACAAGACTGAGCTACCAACAGCAATGCTAGTAGTACATACAGTAGAGACACTGGGCAATTTCGTTGATGCGAAGTGAGGAGGTAGTGTCACAGAATTAGTTGTAAGCAAGCTCTCAAAAGCACTACGTAAGTTATCAGTAGTAGAATTATAGTAAGCTTGCTCTGAAGCCGACTGACATACAGATTGACTACGCATACAGAGAGGACCAACGGATGTCTAAACAGAAATCAAAATATGCAATTAAAACATAATGTGCATTTTGTATATTATGTACATAGTACATCTTGTGCTCTGCTCACCATATTATATTAATTAATGGTTCCAAACTCTTTGATAGTTCTCTGTTAATTAAATGGTGATAGTGTATGTGGGGAACTCCATTTCTAAATTATAATACAGCCTCGATAACAAGGTCAATCTACGTGAATATTAGATTATGACACATGGAACTCGTTTTCGTTAATTATTAAATACATTTATTACAGTACACTCTAACATCACAGAAAGCAACAAACATCCATACAATCATAAACTTGTAAACGACTGAATAAAGAAAATATAATAATAATTTAAATAGTAGAAATTACAATAGAATCGAAATCTACATTTAACTAATTGCTAATATTTTACATCCTCTTAAATACCATTTAACTCAATTTTATACCTTAATTAAAACGTAACTTCTCTCCTTTAATCTCTAAAACACAGCTCTCTGTTCGAAGTCTTGAATCAACTCCCCTCTGCTACTTTCTAAACTCGACTGACTTGATGGTCACAGGCATAGACCCAAACCTCAGACATTACCCTGTCCTTTCTTGTAATAGGATCTAGACCGAGGCGTTATATTAGTTCACATATTCTCTAATACAGTCAGGAACAAAGACGGAAACAGGGATCCATATATGGAATATATGGGTTCCTGACAGTGTAAGAATGTGGAGTTTTTGTGCATATAAATTTGCAGCTCATAAAATTCTATCTTTTATATCAATCTTCATTTTATCAAAGAGTGACATGTCTGTAATACTTTTATTTTTAATTATCTAAATTATTGTGCCAGATTAGATTACTTATACCTTGACAATTAATTATATACCTGTGTAGATAAAGATCCGGCTGAGAAAAGGCTGGCGTCTGAAGTGATCTTTTGTGAAACTACAACTTTAGCAGAAGATTTACAAAGTTTTTGCAGTTTAACGTCTAATTTCAGTTTCTTCTGAAGTCCGAGCAATAAATTCTTCCCTGGATCACTAAAATAGTTTAAAAAATCAAACATTCTCTATGCAGACCTAGGCAAAATGTAAACCATTAACGAAATCTTGTGTCTCAAACCATCGTACATAAATTTTTCTAAAATTTTCAAAATCTTATGTGTTGATAAAGTCTTCTAACATTGAACGAAATCAAATTCATCAGCACCATAAGCTTCCGTACATCATTCAAAGATTCTCCAAAGTTAACATTTTGAGCGTTTCTTAACGATTTTCAATAATTCGGCTGAATATCAAAAATTGTCACAGTTTTCAGTTTTTTGACTCAATATGGTAGAAGAAATTCTCAATTGCAATAAATTAAATTGTATCCCAATAATCTTAATCAATCCGTTAGAGTCATTTAACTATTTCTTCCTTCTGCTTCAAGTTTGCCACCATCCATTGACTTCCCAGCCCTTGTCAAATAGATTTTCGAAATATCAATAAATATCAATGAAAATATCAATTTCCACTAATCAATTTTCTCCACTAACATTTGTATCTACCTCTCTTTCTTTCTAATCTGCATAGCAGAGCATAACTTTTTGTACTATATAAATGCTATTCTTAAAGGATTGCAAGAATATATGAGTGAGGAATTTAGCACACTTGATAAAGTTGCACGTCAATGAACGAAGTTAAGCTACATTGGGCCGATTAGTAAATGGTTAGGCGAAAATTTTGGAAAACTGACTGTTGACAACTTCAACTTGGACTGAAAAATCTCCAGGGTGTTGGAAGGTTATTCTTATATCAGCATCAGCTGGCATTGGTGTTCTGTCAAAGACAATGATTAGCAATAAACACGGAGACGAAGGAGAAAATAAAAAAGTTAAAACAATAAAAACTGTAACTAAGAAAAGTAGGAAAATTTATGTCAAGGGTCGATTCGATATATTTTAGTATGTATTTAGTATGTATTTGTATTTGTAATTGTATTTCTAGTAAAGTATTTAATGATACTGCTGGATAAGTAAAGTTAAGATTTAAAGTATTGAGTTTTATTAAAGTGAGATCCTAGGCGGTAGCTAAGCTAGGGCAAGTGACCAATGAGGGCATGCCTAAACAGGAAGTGAAGAGATCCAAGATGGAAGAGTGACAACACGGACGTAAAACGTGCCAAGTTGAAAAGAGATTTAGGAGACTTGAGGAATCTCAGAAGTAGACGAATTGAAGAGCAATTCGAAGGGTTCGGGTATTTGAAGTATTTGTAGTCCATCGAACAGTCGATGTGAAGAGAGCGATCGGTAGACGATCGAACTGGGAAGAGAGTTCCATTGAAGTATTCCAACCTAGGGATTGAAGAGATCCTAGTAGGCAACTAGTCGAGAGGAAAATAAAGTAAAGTGTAGGAATTTATGCTAGAGAGCGTATTAGTAGTCAAAGTAATTGTATGTAATATAAAGTACTTACTTTTGCGATATTTAAAGTGAACTGTAATTCGATAGAGAAGTGTAATTTAAGTTATTCAAATTTAGCGTACACGTATTATTTGAAATCGTTTTAGTTTTCGTTCTGCTATATATCTGTGTATTATTTTATTTCTTTTCGTATTAAATTAATATTTAAAGCTAATTACTATTTAATTTAATACAGTCGTTGAAGTTATCAATCACTTAGTAGGAGATCTAGATTCAGTCAAATCGAGAACAGGTAAAGATTCCAAAATAATTATTAGAGGCATATTATTAGGAATTTGAATCCTGGACCATTTGATGTCAGGTCCTCATTTTACCTCAGATTAAAAATTGTAGAATCAGGTTCCTGACAATTTATAACCACATGAGGGTGACACATGTGTAACCATACGAATAAAAAAATTTAGAGTACAATATAGATGAATGATGAGTCAATATCTGGTTCATAACCAATCGAAAAGACAATGTAATGGACGTCACAAGTAGAATGTATATTCAATTGTGCATATTTATTGCCTCGACAGTTTGTATTATTTTTTCCATCTTGTATAAGACAGAAGTTGCGATACAATATTTTGTAGCTAGTTTGGCTTTTGGAAAACCATATATTTCATCGATAAAGACCTCCATTCCTAAGCAAACACAGTGGAATATTCAGACTAGTCACCACAGAACAATAAGTTTAACATAATATGCGTCAAAAATCATACTAAAGGTAATAAAGAAAGGCACTAAATCAAAGGCTGAGACTAAGCAGAGTAAATAGTTATTTTGGTTTAGAAGAGGAAATTTCATATGCCATGCAAAATTGGTATTGCAAGTCATTTGTGAGTGCAGGTTAGCACAGGGAAATGAGGATTTTATACAAGTAAGTAAGTAAGTACGTAAGTAAGTAAACCCACATTATAGTGAATAATCAACTATGTTGATATCTATCACTGTTGAAATCACATGTTTAATCCATTAGGCAATTTTGACTATTTTCGGTATAAGTGAATGTCCGAGATTTTGCTCTCAGATCAGCGCGGCCGGGATTCGAACCAACGAGGGTTCCATTCACCGCGGGATTTGTCATATAAAACTTCATGACGTTACCCCTACGCTATTTAGACATTCAATATACATAGATTTTAGGAGGCTTTAGCCAGGTAAGACAGTGAAGATGCAAAAAATGTTGCAATATATACCAGAGGGATAGAAGATTAATTAGGAAATTATACATGAATCAAATCAAAACAGAGTTACTAAAATTTGTAAAATTCAACAGGAGATTGAAAGGGAGGAAGAAATAAAATAAGGTTTTTGCATCTTCCTACTTTCACATAACGACCACAATTGCTAAACAAAGAGAGTGGAATATCACACTACAATCACCACATAACAATAGGAACACAACCCAACAGCTCACAACTTAAGCTATGATGATGGAGGCAATGGAAATTGGAAAACAGTGAAAAACGAATTCAAAATATAGGTAAATTCTGAAAAGACCTTTCGTAGTATTTGCCGATGGTCAAGGTATGACAGTTAGAAGAAAACCTGGATAATGAGAAATTAGATAAACTTGAAAGCTAAAGCTGGTAAAACTGCTAACGCCAATTTCCTCACTCGAAAGCGACGTCAGTGACGGGCGTGAGGAAACTGACGTTAACCTTAGCTTTTTTAGTTTAAGCTTCAGCTTCTGCTGTGATATTGTTTTGGAGCCAGTGGCAATGTCAGCAAGATACTTGACCGCGGATCAGTATGTTGGGGTTCAAATCCTGGGCTCGCCCATCACTGACATCGCTTTAGAGTGAAGAAATTGATGTTAACGTTAGCTTTTTAGCTTTGATATAGAAGGAGACAAGATGTTTCTGAATTTCTCGGGCGTGTTCTCGGGGTTTGGGGACCTGTGGTTTTCTTCATTGTCTTTGGAGTTTGAGAGGCTTCTGGAACCATTTCACAGTTAAGTTTGTTTCATCTCTTTTATTAGTTTCCTCGTTTATAGTTCTTTACCTTCAGTATTTGATTGTAAGGAGTTACTATAAGAGTAGAGAATTGGAACTTAATTTTAGAGCAGAACTAATACTGAGTCAGAGTGGCTTTATGTGAACGACAAAGAAATATCATTTTCTATCTCATTTGAGATAGCAATTAGAAAAAAAGATTGTCCTGCTAAAAGCGAGCCCTTTGCAATCGCATCTCGTATATTTCTCTCTAAATTAGCTTGAAGGCTATTCTTTATTAAGTAGATATGTATTAGTGATTAAATTGAACAGCTTTTGTGATCTACTTTCCTTTTTGTTAATTCACAAAGCTCAGGGTTTAGGTGTTTCACTTCTAAAAGAAAGAAGTTATTCCGTTCCATTCTTCTCCATTTCCACATTTCCAATGCCTCTAGTTTCCTGATATGTTCCTTCCATAAAGTCCATGTTTCATATCCATATAATAGCGTGGTCCAAACCAAGGTTTTCACTGTCCTTATCTTTGTGTCTTTCTTTACACTTTTTATTGAAAGTTCTTTCTTATTATATAATTACCGAAGGCCTCTTTTGCTTGTGCAATCCTACTGCATATTTCAGTCTCACATTTCCCGTCACCAGTTATAGCAAGATCCAAATATTTGAAACTCCTGAACTGTTCAATTTTGTACCCTTTATTGTGATATAAACTTTGCTCTTATTATGGGTCACTCTCATTACTTGGTCTTTTTAAAGTTAATCTTCATGCCATATTTCAATGCCGTATCATTCAGACTATCCATTATCTTCTGCAGTCCAGTCTCACAGCCCACTACCATTCCTTGGTCATCTGCAAATTTTACATCTTGTAATAATTTCCTCCTAATTTCATTCCTTCTTCCATGTCTTCCATTGTTTCATTGCCTTAGCGTTAATGTTAAACAGCAGCGTAATGCTACAACTTTGTCTTACTCCACGTCCTACTTCACCTTCTTCTGATAATTCTGATTGGATTTTGATTACTGCTCCTTGATTCATTTACAAGTTTACAATTTTAGGCTTCTATCTTTCCAGTCAATTTCTATTCTTTTCAAAGATATTCATCATCATTATCCAATTAATCCTGTCAAAGGCCTTCTCAAAGTCCACAAACAGTATAAAAACGTCATTTCCATATTCTAAGCTTCTTTCGCAAAGGACCCGCATACCCCTATTGCTTTTCTTGTGCCAAACCCTTTCATAAAAGCAAATTGTAACTTGCTCAGCATCATATCTGCATTCGACTGAATGCGATTCTTTATTATCTTTAATAAGTTGCATGAGGTATTAAACTGATTGTTCTGTAATCTGAACACACCACAGTTTTGGCTTTTGTGGGAATAGGGACCATTACAGACTTGGTAAAGTCGTCTGGGTGGTCACCCTTATTCAATACCTGTCTTGAATAAGGGAAGTAATAAGGGAAGTATTAAATATCTGTATTGAATACTTCCGTACATACTTACAGGATTATTCTGTGGGCATAATGTACCTAACAGAAACTTGTTATGACCCTGACTCACTATGGCAGTGAAACTAAGATAGGCAGGGTGGTCAATAATCGAGCGCTAGCGGCCACGTATAAAGCATAGTATGTCTCAAATCATGGAGTGGTTCTCATTGCTGCAACACCTGGCATAATCTCAACACGTGTTAACCTTGGTTCGACAAAGTCTACCTTTGAATGTGTATGCGCTCGATTCACCAAGCACACTTCTAAAACCTCTCCACACATCTAGAGACCTGGATCTGCCTCTGTTACAAACAATTTCTTTGCTGAACTGGCTGATCTTCTAGAAAGAATATCTTAACTTAATGATAGGGTAACCTTGTGCGGAGATCTAAATGTTCGTTTAGACAGGCCAGAAGATCGATCATAATTGAAGCTGGTTGACCTTCTAGCAAGTTCACGAGTTTGTAAACAGGGTTAGTGGTGCAACACATCATCAGGGTAGTGTATTGAATGTAGTTGCTACTCGAATAAATGACTCGATTTTACATATCTAAGAGATAACTAGGCAAGAGTTGTGTAAGGTAATGGTAAGCCATATCAGAAGCCATATTTTTCTAAGATATAAACTACATAAGATATGGATATGGCATACCCATGAAGTGTAAAAAGCAGGCTTGTGTATGAATGAATATCTACCTTGGACCTGTTATTTGACAGATCACTAGAGAGAGTGGAATAGAGATACAGCTAATGTAATAAAATAAACGAAGTTAGGCAACGGTGAGCCTGGCTAGTACAGTAAAAGGTGACCACCCAGTAAGATCGAGAGTTGAAAGCTCTTTGAATGAAAAATCCCCTAGGTCAACTTACATAACTCAGAGGATAAGGTACATAACACACGTGCTCAGCTGCAATATTTCACTTCACAGATATAAATATTGTCGGCAAACGTGAACTTATCAATCAGCCGAATTCCATTTCAAAAAGGAATCTCTAATATGCAAAATCAATTGTATTACACTTTCGTGTTAAAGCTAAGCTACCAAACACTGTATGTTAAGTTTATATTACAGTCTATTGTATATCCACAGTTATATTGTTGCAATATTGTTTGGGGGAATGCTTCTAAAACCTTGCTCAAGTGACTGATAGTACTGCTAAAAAATGCAAAGCAAATTATCCAGTAAGCAGAGTTTCCTAGCCATACGAATATTATGTTTAAAAATCTCAAAATCTTGAAGCAAATTACTATTACTAAATATTGTTATTGCTTACTTTTGTATATATTTATTCGTAATGGCCTACCTTTATGTTACAATTAAGTGCTACTTTCAAACAACGCTTTTTGCATGGTATACAATTTTAGAAAAAATTGAATTTGTTATACCAATTTCAGAACTTCCATTAGCGAGAAATATATCTCGCCGTACAAGGTCCTAGCTATTGGCAATCCCTACCATCTACATACACTATAGTATACGTTCGTCAATGACCTTTAAAGCTTTTAATCCTAAACTTCGTCAGTACTAATTAAATATATATATATATATAGGCCCTATATATATATATACATATATATTATTAGATTATATATATATTATATATATTATATATATATATATATAATTATAATATATCTATATATATATATATATATATTAGATATATTATATATTATATATAGTATATATATATATCAATTTCACTTCACTTGATCGCACAATGAACTTTATTTCTAAGTTCCATTTACTTATTCTTCTAGTTTCATTTTTCAGCTACACACTTGTTTATTTGATTGCATGTAATACCTATTACTATTACTTATCTTACCTTTAATCTTAATTTAACCATTTAAACTTTTAAAGTGCACCGTGGTTCACTATTAGTTTGTGTTTAAGTGTTGCTTGTGCTAGAATGACGGTACTGTTTGTGAATCGTAGGCCTACAGGGTTGTACTTGTATAACCCTTTTTGGAGTTCATATTAAATAAATAAATAAGTCTATAACTATCACAGATTTTGTTTAAAATATTAATAAAATATTTTAAAATAATACTTTCTAAAGTTGAAGCTGCAATGCATAAAATAAATGATTTGACAGCTTCGACTGATGAATTATGTACCTGCATTTCCGTTTAACAGTATAGGTATCAGGTCTTGCGGCTTCACTACAAGTTAGGTCAGTCTGTCCGACAGTGCCACAATCAGTACTGCAACAAAGCAAGATGAAATTACATTTAATTAATCGACAATCAATCATTTAAAGGGGAAGGGATATGGCGTACCGGTTAGAGTGTTCGCTTCCGATACAAATGGCCTGGGTTCAAAGCCCAGTTCAGTCAACAAATGTGAGATATCCCCTTGGGCCCATAGAAGGTTAATCTTGATCGGAGCATGCTGGCGATTGGCGCTATCAAATGCAAAGATATGATTAACCAAGGAAAGGATTAATAATAACCTGCCTGTAAAGCGGTCTCGAAGACCTGACGCCGGTCAAGACACAGCTATAGAAATTGTCAGAGGTAAATATTATCATTATAATCACTAACTAACTTAAAAGTTAACTAATTAGTGTTTGATAGCCTAGTAGTTGTAACGACAAGAAGAGTGCTACTGTTGTCCATTTCAACAGCGAGCACTATCGTGAAAACTTCAAGCTCATGAGCAAAAATAAGGTCCAAATTGGAGGAAATTTCAAAATACAAATAACAATCACTTGATCTGTGACTTTTTCTCCTTAAATCATTCCTTCTATTTTTTCGTACATTGCTTCAATTTCCTCATCCTCTGAGGTTAATGCAGGCATGTATGTATGTATGTATATATATATATATATATATTATCTAATATATATAGCATAGATATATATATATAGATATCTATATATATATATATATATATTTATATATATATATATATATCTAGATTATATATATGATATATATATATATATATATATATATATATATATAAGCACCAAGTCTACTGGATCGGCTTTGATCCGCAATAACAATCAGTCTGTCATTACACTGAAGAACCTTTGTTACTCGTTCACTTAAATTCTTATCTAATATTATAGCCACACCCTTCTCCCTTTCTTCTCCTCTGGATAAAGACATATGTTTACCATTTTTGATAAGTAATTGAAAAAAATTTTTAAATTATCTTTTTAATACTATTCTGTTAATAGATGAAGCAGTATGTAATAAATATATGCAAATATATTGAGCATTGCCAGCCGTCATTATAAGCACACACCCCTCCCACTATCCCACCATAGACCCAATAGGCTTTGTTTATTATGTGAGTACTGCATATTATAAAAGGTCCATAGCAAGTTCATTGTTTATATTTTTGGATTATACAATAACCAATGCATATAATTTGAGTCAATGTGATTGAAAAACTCCTTTCATTTCTTTACCAATATACCTCTTCAGCTCACTGTAAGAACTGTTTACCTTTGATTTTCTCAGCTTCACTTCGATATCATATCTCAGACATAAAACAACAGTAGTAAAAGCTTTTCTCAGACAAGGTCCTATGATAGATGCCTCTAGAAGTCTCCGCAGCTCCAGGGATGAGATCTTCAGAAAATTGCCAGTATTACAAGTGAACAATAAGCTACATGGCCTTTTAGTTTATGCGCTTCATAATACACTTGACACTGGAAACATGCCTTCTGACCTTGTGCTGAACAGACTTCCTAGAAAGGTTCAATGTAGTAGCTGGAGCAAGTGGCGATGTCTGTAACACATTCAACCGATGATCAGTAAGTGCGGGGTTAAATATTGGCTCGTCAGTCACCGACATTGCTTCGAATGAGGAAACTGACGTTGACATTAGCTTTACCAGCTTTTAGTCATCAAATCTCTGCAATATGTGCAATCGAATATCTTACTGATGTGGGCACTATCACTGAATTGTATTCTTCATTGATAAGATACCAGGAAGAAATGACACTCTGCAATACGCTTAATCGTTTTGTGGTGAGGTGAAGCAAATGGTAAAGATATCTATGCATATGAAGTGAAAAGAAAACAGAAGCGTAAAGTTGAGATAGATGAAGCAAGTGGAAGTGAGGTTGAACTCTCTGTTACAGATGGATTCAGTGTGACTATGCTCAATGGTCATCATCGACAAGTTCATCAATGAATTGCAGAGAATCGTAGTGTGAGAATCGGCCTGTGAGAAATTAACCAACAAATTTGCCTTTCTCTTGAATTTGCACAGATTGACTGCATCCATAAGAAATCTCTAAAATTCTGAATTTCATAACATAACACTACAGAGTCAGGAAGCAATTGTATACTTGTATAAGACTCGCTAAACCAATACTAATAATAATCACTACTTCAATATCAGACAGAGAACAACATTGCATAAGTACATTTACCGAAAAAAGCAAATAGACAACTACACCAATTTATATAAAATTTTCAAATTTCTATTTATAGTCCAGTAGTTACAATTTCTTACCATGTAGACAACTAAAAGGGTATTTTCTTGTGCTGCATTCTGTACAATTTTGCTCATAACTCAAAATGCTCACCAGGGATTTTGGATGGACCCCTACAGGATGACCTATAGTAGCCTCCCTGCACCCCGCAAATCTCAGCCCTAAACCACTCAGTGCAAGGTTCCAGGCTATTTCTACCAGACTATTAGGCATAATGTCACATATCTGTACACCGTCAAATATCCATTAGGCCATGTTGTACAACCCCAGTAAAGATTAAGATCAAAGAGAGACCACCAAACACATACTTGTAAAGAAAATTTGCATAACAGTCCCTAGGAAGTAATTGAATGCTTTCAGAATTAAGACATACTAAAATTTTTAACTGGCAATTATAAATAGATAGTTCAGTGAGATAGCAAACAAAAGTAAAAATGCACATTAGTTAATAATTTTAAGCCAGCGAATTGTAAAGTTATTAAAATCTCTATACCCAAAACAGCAACTACATTTAATTGAAGGGCTCCGCAAGAGCTCTCATACAAAACCTTTCAAAACCTTACAAAACTTTTTATACTTATCAATCAATCAATCAATATGAATTTAACGTCTGGTTCCTCGCCATAAGGCAATGTCAGGGATGTGTCTCTTGCAGACTCTACACAAACAGGCGCCAAAGCACCACACGATGACGACTGAGGACACAGAGACCACAAGAGAAAGTGAGATCAAAACAGTGCCAGTCCATGATCCAAGGCAAGAGGGTCAAAATTTGGACCTATGGAGGAAAGAGATGGGTTTTTAGCTTGCAAAGGAAAGTACCAATACAATTACAAGATCAAAGATCTTGTGGCAGACAGTTCCATATTGTCGGAGCAGAAAACATGAAGGAGCGTCTGCCTATGGCAGATTTAATATTTGGTACAGGGAGGTCTTTACGAGAGGAACGAAGACTACGAGAGGATTGATAAATTGATAAAGATCAGATAGATAGGATGGTTTACCATAATTTAAACTTTTGAAGGTCAAGGAAGCTATCTTGAATTTTATTCGTTCAGAGACCAGTAGACAGTGCAATTTCTTAAGGAGCGAACAGGTGTGGGATTTGAGTATTTTTACATTACAGAGGACTTGAGAAAGAGCACTTAATACGTGTTGGGACGAATTAGAGATGTCTTCGGGAGATCATCCAGCAGAGAGTTACAGTAATCAAGTTTAGAATGGACAAGCGCATTAGCTAATACAGTGTCGGAATTAACATCAAGGGACTTACGAATTTGACGTAATTGAAGGATATGGAAAAAAGAAGAACGACAGACTGCTTAAATATGAGTCTTAAGTTTAGATTTGAATCAAAAATTACACCAAGGTTACGTGCAGAATCTGTTAGTATTAAGGGGATATCTTTAAATGTTATGGTTGAGCTAGTTATTTTAAGACGCTGCTGTGGGGTGCCGATGAGAAGGTGTTCCGTTTTTGAAGGATGGACAACAAGCCGATTAACGCAAAACCAGGAGTGAACTAGATCAAGTATAGATGTAAGTGTGGACAGAGCATCAGAACAATCGGGACTAGAGAACGAGATGTAAATCTGGGTGTCATCAGCATAGAAGTGAAATTTCAGCATAGAATCAGTTAGCAAGTGACTTAAGGAGGTGGTATATAAGGTGAAAAAGAGTATAATTTTCATAATTTTCATATCTTATAGCATCTATTCTTAAATTGATTGCCAGATTCGGTCTCAAAAACTTCATTTAGCAGCCCGTTCCAAACACCAACTACTCTCTGACTGAAAAAATTCTTACCTATTTCAAGCCTACTTCTTCATTTAATTAACTTGTATTTATGTCCTCTAGTTCTCCAATTATTTGCTAATTTAAACCTATTGTTATAGTTTACTTTACTGAATCCACTAAGCATCTTCTATACTTCCACTAAATCACCTCTAACCCGCCTCTTTTCCAAAGATGTCAACCCAGTGTATTTTAAATGATACTCATAAATGACATTACTACATTCTTTAATTAATCTTGTTGCTCTAGCTTGAACTTTCTCTAAATTCTCTATATTTTTCTTTAGATAGAGACACCAGGCCTGAACACAATATTAAAGTTTGGGTCTAACCAATGCTTAAATATAATTTTTATATAATATCTCTTCTTTCACTAGTCATTATTCTTTTTATTATACCTGTAATGGGATTTGCATTATTGGCAACTTTATTACATTGCTCAGTAAATTTTAATGAATTATCCCCTATTACACCCACGTCTCTCTCAGAAGTAGTATTTTTCAGTGTTTGTTATTTAAAATATATTCTGTATTTAAACTCTTTTTACCAATATGCATTACACTACACTTACTGCTGTTAAATTCAATCTGCCATTTTCTAGACCAATTTTGTAGTCTTAATGTCTTGTCTTAGAAACACTACATCTGCTTGATTATTTACAACTTTTGCTATTTTCGAGTCATCTGCGAATTTACTAAAGTTTGATGATACTATGTCTATATCCAAGTCCTTTATATATACTAGAAACAGCAGCAGACCCAAGACAGATCCCTGTGGAACACCACTTTTCACCGGTGTCCATTTAGAAAATTCCCCTTCAACACATACCCTTTTCCGTCCATCTTTCAACCAATTACCTATCCACCTAAGAATATTACCTTGTATACCGTGCGCCTCTAAACATTCTCAATAATCTACTATGAGGTACTTTATCGAATGCTTTTGAAAAATCTAAATATAGCACATCAATTACGTATATTGTACAAAGTCATTATAACATTTTTTGAAAAGTCCAAAACATTTGTTAAACAAGAGCATCCACTAATAAAACAATGTTGACTATCACATATTAGGTTATTTTTGTCTAAAATAGGAATAATTTTATCTTTAATTATACTTTCAACAATTTTCCCTGTAATACTGGTTAAACTAACTAGTCTGTAATTTTATACCTTGTTCCTACTCCCTTTTTTGACTAAAGGCACTATATTTGCATTTCTTAAGTCTTGAGGGACAGACCCTGTTTAAAAAGTAGTACTGAAAGGCATTGGAGTCGACTCTTCTTTTAGTTCTATTACAATTTTCCATGAACTTCATCAGAACCGATAGTTTTACACACATTTGATGAATTTAATTTTTGCAACATAATATCATTATCTATTTCAATATGCCTCAATGCCATATCATCAATAACCTTGAATATTTTATTTGGTATAGGTGTACTTGACATATCTTCCCCTACAAAACAGATGTGAAAAGAATTATTTAAATGATCAGCTACATATTTATTATTTTCAATTACATTGCTATCTTTGCCTTTCAATGGGCCAACTCTTTTATTCACATTTTGGTTTCAATTCCTCCTAAAAGTGTGACGATTCATTGTCAAGGTTGAACGATATTGCCAATAGGAAATAAGTAAACAGACACTACAAGGATTGCCAATAGGAAATAAGTAAACAGACACTAGAAGGAGAAGGCCAGACGCAGTATGTTGACACACAAATGCTGTTTTTGTATTGTCGATTTCAACAGTTTGATCTTAAAAGCACAAAATATCGTTTTCAATGTGTTTCTTTCTTATTAGAAGATATGAAATGGTAAAATGCTCTGCAGCCATATGTAATCAACAGCTTCTACAGGGCAGATATCAGTATAAATGTCAATTTAAGGAACATTTTATAATTTTTCCTGTATTTATCATTGTGTTCAATGCCTTGTTTCAAACCAAAAGACTATCAGCTGTAGCGTCATCACGTGAAAGGTGGTGACTTCATGACTTTTATGCAGGATAGGCATATAAAATTTTGGATCCATTTTAATACTATTAGCTAATTTTCTTTAAAATTAATCTTTGCTCTCCTATTTTCAGTTATGGATTCATTCCTTAAATTTTGATAGTTTCTGTGTAATTTTTCATCATTTTTACTTTTTTTATATAAATTCCATGCTGTTTTCTTTGCTTTCCTCACATTTTTGACTTTTTTGGTATCCCTTTACATCTATCTTTATTTTTAGCTTTAATTTTAATAAAATTATTTATAATCAACTATATTCACACTAATACAGTTCCATATATCATCAACATTTTTTAAAATTATCATCATTAGAGAACCGAAATAAATTATTAATCCTTATATACATTCTACTTTCATCATAATTCCCTTTAAAATAAACATATTTCTCACAGAAGTTTTGTTTTCCCAGTTAATTGTAGCATTAAATTTAATAATTTTATGATCACTTGTTCCAAAAGGCTCACCAATTTCTAAATCTTGAATGATATCATATGAAAACAAGATCTAAGAAATTTTTTCCCCTCATAGGCTCATTGCAATATTGTAATAAAAAATTGTTAGAAATATATTCTATAAATGGATGAGATGCATATTTCTTCATTTTCTGTGGATATCATGGCTTCTTCATTATACTCCCATCCAACTTCAACTGTTGCTAATTTTACACAACAATTTCACTCTGTGCTTTCGTCTATATTAGACAAGCACGCTCCTCTCCTAACTACTTCTTGTCGCTCCAATCCGAAGTAACCCTTTCCTTCTAATGAAATTCTTGTACAAAAATCCTTACGCTCCGAACTAGAATCTAAATGTAGGAGAGATAATCCTAAAATGCAAAACCCTACAATCAAAGCTAACTACATTAAAGTTTAACAACGTAAGTTAGTTGATTATATGATCTCCTCCACCAAGAGTTCTTACTTTATGAATCTGATCTTACAGAATCAAAACTGCCCCAAAAAATTTTGGGGAACCCTTAATTCACTGCTTGGTCGTACTATCCCTAAGTCACTTCCAAATGCCAATTCACCTTCTACTCTTGCTACCAATTTTCTTACCTTTTTTGTGACAAAATTTCCAAACTCTGTTCTTCTATACCACCCTGTTCTGAGACTACTGCACATTCTTATACGCCAAATCCTCCTCTGCTGTCAAATTTTAAACCAGCTTCTCTTGAAGAAATCCGTCATCTAATACTCTACTCTACCGACTCGTCTTGCTCGCTAGATACCATTCCAACCAAACTACTTAAATCTTGCATTGATGCCCTCCTACCTCCAATTACCCTTCTGGTTAATCCTTCACTTTCTGAAGGACATTTTCCATCTAAAAAACTGCTGTTGTTTCTCCTCTGCTTAAAAAGCAATCACTTCCTAAAGATGATCTCTGTAACTATCGTCCCATTTCCAACTTAAATTTCATTTCCAAAATCTTGGAAAAAATAATCTACACTCGCTTATGCAGCGATCTCGAATCTTTTCCTTTTCTATCTTGTTTCCAATCTGCATATAGAAAGCTTCACTCCACTGAAACTGCCATACTCAGCATTCATAATGACCTTTGCCTAGCCTTAAACTCTCAAAAGGTATCCGCCCTTGTACTACTTGATATTTTCTTCGACAACATATATCATAACATTCTCTCCAGTAGACTTAAAACGTGCTTTGGTATCTCTGACTCTGCTTTCTCTCTGATCTCCTATCTTTCTGGTCGTACTCAATCTGTTAATATAGACAATGAACTACCCTGAACTACCTCTCCTTCATGGTGTGCTCCAAGGATCTGTACATGGATCTTTACATTGTTCCCTCTACACTACCCCACTCACTTATGTTTTAGATAATGCTTCAATAAAATTTCACTTCTATGCTGAAGATACTCAGCTGTACATCTCATTTTCTAGCTCAGATTCTGACGTGAAATTGCAACACCTTTCATCTGTTCTTGACAAAGTTTATTCATGGTTTTGCAGCAATCATCACTCTGTCAACCCTACTAAAACCGAATATCTTTTAATCAGCAGCCCCAGCAAAAACTAAAGTCACAAATATTTTCAAAAATCACAAAGGACATTATGAAAATTCTTCCATCTATTTTCAAAATCTTGCTCTCACTCCTACTCAGAATTCTCTAGCACGTGTTGTCTGTCGATTCCCAAGGCTTCAGGCCAGCTCTAGTTCCTTGCTTAAAATCTCAATTGGCATCCTGTGGTTCAAAGAATTAAGTAAAAAATAGCTCTGTTAACTTTCAAAACACTTCTCTTTGGTACGCTTTCCTACCTTTCTGATCTCCTCATCCAATATCAACCTTCTCGTAAGCTTCGTTTTTACGATGCTATACTGCTCAAAATGCTTAATATTCTTACTTCTTTGGGTAGACATTCATTTTATTTCTCCGCTCCTACTGTTTGGAACTCTCTGCTTCCTGATCTTCGCTCATATTCTACTACTTCCACTTTCCGTTGTAGGTTGAAAACACATCTCTTCCCACCACGATTTTTTTCATCTTGGCTGACTGTTTTTTTTATCACCGAACCGGCACCGTTTAGGATCTTTTTCTTTCTCTTCGGCACATGTTTTTTTTAAGATCGTTTGGGGTGAATTGATTTGTAGAGACGTGTGATGGTGGGACGTCCCTGACATCATCCTTATATGAGAAAACGGACGTTATACCTTTATTATTATTATTATTATTATTATTATTATCAATTCAATTTCTATCCCTCCAAACTAATTCAGGGTAATTAAAATCACCCATAATTATAATCTTAGACTCTGCTAATTTATCTTTTAAACTATGCATATATTCATCGTTAATCTTTGAGCTGCTAGGTGCTCTGTAAACTACACCAACAGTGCTAATATTGCTTTTACATTTTAATTTACACTACATACTTTCTTGAAATTTAGAACTGTATAAATCCTGTATTTGTGTTAGACTAGGATGGAATATATTTTTTATATAAATCAATACACCACCTCCTCACTCTTTTCTTTCATCATTTCTATGCATCTAAATATACTATAACCATTAAAGTTTAACTCAGTATCATTAATATCCTCAAATAACCACATTTCACTAATACCCAAAATATTAAAATCCTCTTCCTTAATTAATAATTCAAATTCTAAACATTTATTTACTATACTTCTAGTATTGAAATAAATACATTTAATACTCTGATTTGTACCAGATAATAAATAACCAGTAACACAATTACTAAAAGTACTACTAGTTAACATTTAAGCCTGCATATTAAACATTTTACTTTATATCATATTCACTAAAATTACAAATTCTGCTTCCTATATAACCTATTTTTCCTACACCCTTTGTGTACATTATTCTAAAAAATTTACACAGTGCTTATTGCTTAAAGACTTTCGCACCAACAAACTTTCTTACCTTTAACTTTAGAATTACTTTTGTTTAATTAAATCTAAAAATGTACATTTTTTAAATTTAACTTTAATTTCCATTATATTCAGAATTTCTGTAGTTGAGCTCAAGATCAATTACAAGAGAATAAACAGAATTCATTGTCTGTGGTGCACATATAATCAAAGATTAGGCAGACAATAGACTACAGTGATGTAATCCATCTTTTTGCGGGAATTAAAGCTTATCGAGTTGTAATATAAAGCAGAAAGTTGATAGGATAATGTCAATTTCTTCAGCCTGATTACTTTAAACAGTATAGCTTAACATGAATGGCAGGAACATTGTTTAAACATGTGTCAGCTTCAACTGAGGTTGTTCTATCACAAAATTGTTTCTTTCTTTGTTAACTATTTTATTTTCATCACTGTTTGCTTCTGTTTGAATTTTTGTCCGAATTTCCAGTGGCGGATCCAGGGGGGGGCCAGGTCCGCTGATAAAAAATTTTAAACTATATTTTCATTGTTTCTATGTCAATTTCGATGTGTAAATATGTTATTAATGGCAGTGGTTAGGGGGGGGGCCGGGGTAGAGGGTATGACAGGTTATAGTTTCATTGTTTCTAAGGCAATTTCGATGTGTAAATATGTTAATAATGGCAGTGGTTAGGGGGGGGCCGGAGTGGAGGGTATGACAGGATATGGTTTCATTGTTTCTAAGGCAATTTCGATGTGTAAATATGTTAGCAATGGCAGTGGTTAGGGGGCCCGGGAGGGGGGGGGTACGACAGAGAACTCATTTATAATAGCTCAATTTTTGTCTAGTTTCTAGGATATAGGCTACTAGGAGCCCTGTATAATGGAAGGAGGTCCAGAAAATGTTGATCGTTTCACTAGCTCTCAATTTTCACTTGAACCTATGCAGTGGAGGAAAAAAGGGTGTATGTAAAAAATATGAACTCTATCCCGTAGCAGTGGTGCAAACAGCCTTGGATGGGAGGGGTTAAGCCCCCCCCACCACCACTAAAATTAGGTCACTTTTGCAATTCGTCGAGATCTTCAGAGGTGACAAAATTAACTTACTTTTTCCAAAACAAAAGTAAGATTTTAGGTATTCCCCTGACTTTAGTACGGGTATAAGCAGGAGGGCGGTAAGTTAAGGGGACACACTCACTCTATGAGCCGAATTCAGTAGTGAAGAATAAATTTTGAGCCCCCTCCCCTCACAGAAATTTGTCTGCTTGAGTCACATGTCCCGAAGAAAGCGAGGCGTATGCAAAAAATGTACTACAAAAAAATTTCGGCCCCCCCCTTAAAAAATTCCTGGATCCGCCCCTGCAAATTTCGTCTTTGTTTTATTGACGTTCACTCACTACATTGTTATTTTAATGTTTTCTGCAGGCCTACTTTCTTTGAATCCTAATATTTGTCTACTTATACTCTTTATTCTATTTCCAGTTAGTTTTTAATTACTATCTCTTTTTGTTATGTTATTTAATTTACTTTCCATAATTTTCTAATATTGATTAAAGTTTTAATAAATTTAATTTGTTTAATTTGTTTACCTGTATCCTTTAAGTATATTTAGCTGATTTATATACTTTACTTCTTGGAGATATTCAGTGGCAGATGCAGAAATTTTTTTAAGTGTGGGGCGAAATTATTTTTTACACTGTCTAGATATCTTTGCTTATCCTACGCCTAAAAATTGAACTTTGTCCAGGAGAAGGCGTGGGCCTTCTCCTGGACAAAGTTCAATTTTTTTACTTACATCGTTTTCATACTCTATAGATTTCATACTCACATATTATGTACATAACTACATTGTTCATACGTAGAGCCATGAACACAATAAAATATTAACAATTTGATCGCCCAGACTAAGGGGGCCAGGCCCTTACACTCACATAGATACGTAAAGGGGAACAGGGATTTTTCTCGCCTGGAGAAGATAAATTTGCTAGAAAACTTCATTTTGTATGCATGCTTGAATAGTGGTTGAGTAATATAATAGGTACATTTATAAATATTGTATTAGCCTATGTACTGTTATTTATATATCTCTTTGTATCTTTCTGTGGATCTGTATAATGGCTTGAATTTAAATGTCTTGAATTTTGTTTTGATATAAATGTCTTGATCTTGAGACCCCATGTCTTGGTCTCGTCTTGAGTCTCAATGTCTTTGTCTTTATCTTGGTCTTGAGACTCAATGTCTTGGTCTTGAGACTCAACGTCTTGGTCTTGAGCCTCAATGTCTTGGTCTTGGTTTTGGTTTTGAAAAAAATGTCTTGGTCACTTCACTGATAAATTATGACAATCTTACCGCGATTTGCTTTCCGAAGTCCTAAAATGATCTTGCAAAAAAGGTATAGATATATTTCCTTCAGATATTGTTTTCGAATTGATTGAATTGCTCTCCAGTAATTCTTGACCATGTTCCAGTACTATATCGTCCGGATTCAGCAAATCCCAAATATTTCGCGATGCCATTACTGCAATATATTACTAATTCAACTGTAGGTAAAAATTACCGAATGATTAATTGGCGACGTTCGTCAAGTTATCAATTATTATATTACTTCTCCAAATATTACAAATAAAAAAATAAACAATAGCCCCGACGGAGGTACCAGACGTACAAAAATTTCACTGTCAAAAGCCATTGAAAAACTAGCCAAAATATAGCCCAATAAATAATAATAATAATAATAACAATAATTTTAGCCAGAATTAGAGCATAGGGACGCTTTCTTCGTTGTAGTATTATCGAAACGTTAAAAGTAAAAAGATAATAATAATAATAATAATAATAATAATAATAATAATAGTAACAACAACAATTAGAGTGCTACAGTCATCAATAACAAAATCGAACATTATTTAGACAAAATCAAGCCGGCGAGCAAAAGAAGGTCCAAAAACGGTGCAAATTCCAAAATCCAGAAAATCAGTCCAAAGTAAAGGGAATTTAAGAAAAGGTGGTGTAACATAACAGTTTCTGAGTCAGAAAGCAAATTATTGCTTGTTTAAGACTCGTTAAAACACAATAAAAACTAAAAACTAGACCTACACAATTGACTAACAGAAAGCATAAAGTCCTCTATACATGTACTTAACTAACACAATATACATATTTAGGCTAGATATGGCATTAAACAGTGTTTACAGAAAAGCAAGGTAAACAGCTATTTGAATGAAAAAATAGCTTTATTTTCTGTTTTAGACTTAGCCTAATGATACATATCTATACAACCTAAAATACCTAATTAGGGTCTACTATCTAACAAGTAATTTTACACATTGGGCAATATTACACCAACTTCTTATATTTAGCGTACAAATTTTTTAATTGATGTATGGATTTTGCTTCTACAACTTCCTCTGGAAGCTCATTCCAGCTATTAATAATTTTCTGACTAAAAAGTTTTTACGTATATCTAATCTACTTCGAGGTTTAACAAGTTTGTATTATGACCTCTAGTACTGCAGCTATTAGTTAAATTAAGCCAAGTGTTGTAATCAACCTTACAAAACCCCTTTAGAATTTTGAACACTTCTATCAGATCTCACCTAGCTCTTCTCTCTTTCAGAGTTACTAATACTGTATATTTTAGTCGGTTTTCATAACTAAAATTCTTGCTCTCCTTAATCAGTTTTGTCGCTCTAGCCTGTACTTTCTCTAATTTATCTATATTTGCTTTTAGACAAGGACACCAAGCTTGGACACAATACTCCAGTTTAGTTCTAACCAATGATTTATATAATTTTACAATTATATCTTTTCTTTTGTTCGTCATAAGTAGAATAAAACCCTGGTACTGGCACAGGGGGGCGTCTTTATATATGAACTTTAGTCAGCTGAAAATGAACTCAACCTTGAACAATAAAACCGAATAAGTGCTAGCCATCTATAAATGTATATTGGACGATATTTCACAATGCAAATGTTTATCGTTGAATGCAAATGCAATAATAAAACCAGTTAAAACTAGCCGTAGCAGAAAAGCTTCCTGCTAAATGTAAAACTTGCTCCCACAATATCGCTGCATATATAAACCACATCGCGCATTGCATCGTTCTTTCAGTCTGGAAATTGCTTTCAAGAAGACTTCAACTAAATGTGTTGTAGATAGTTTTGCTAGAAACGTAGAGACGCTAGAAACGTAGAGAGTTAATAGACTACTAAATATTTTACTCAGTATATTTCCGAAACGTTTTATTTATATTTCAGAAATTACTTAAAATATTGTTGCAAATAATAAGAATGGATTTTAGCGACTTTAGCGACAACGATCAAGAGCTAAGAGATGCTGCATCAGATCAAGAACTCATTGACGCAGTGGAAGAAATTGAGGTTTCCGTTGAATTTGACATTTATAAATTTATAAATAAGCTTTATAGTAACAATGATTTAATTTCATAATTTGAACTTATTAGTTACATTGTAGATTAACAACAACAACAAGAAATCATCATATCTGCCAGTCTTTTGAAAATGATAAATTTTCTAAATTATAAAATTCTCTCCGTAAGTAGTATACTTATATCCATCTATATTATTCCCCTCGACGGATCAAGTTGAAGGTCGCTGACTGAAAATTCCTCATAATGCACATTTTATTGTGAACACACTTTGCTATTAGATGTTCTAAATTAATTCTATCAATGAATTTAAGTTCATTCAATAAAATGTTGCTTTCCATAAAACACATTATAACACATACCATATTATATATTTAGTCGAATGAAAGGAAAAGGAAGAGAATAGTCACTCAAAACTCTGCAAAGAGACTCTGCACATCAACTCGGAACGAGCCCACCCCATCGACAAGCAGATCTTCAAACCAGGGGGAAGATGTAGTAAGTAATGGATACTAATTGAATTCTATGTAAGCACATATGAGAGATATAAAGTTACTACAATGTGAGAATACAATTATTACAATAAAATATTAATAAATAAACAAATATATATATTTCTATGATAATGACGTAGTACGTTATATATATATATATATATATATATATATATATATATATAGATATATATATATATATCTATATATATATATATATATATATATATATATAAACAGGATGGTCAAGAATAAATGAAACTACTTTGAAGGCTAATAACTCTGACAATGTTTGTCCAAAAGTCTTACTTGATGCATTAAATTGAGGCCGATTCTCTTTTCTATTAATTTGCAAAATATCTAAGAGATACTATTACACATGTTTGAGATATTATCATTAGTCGCCGATGTCATATTCAATTAAATTGCGTGAAAACTCAAAATCTAAAAATCAAGGATTCAAGATTATGCATTAGGCCTTAACTATTTCAAATAGCGTATTGAAGTTTCTATCGATGTTCTAAATGAATAGACCTTTGCGATACATAAGAACAAGAGAAAAGATGTCTCGGTCACCTAGCAACCGAGGTTATAAAAATAAACACAGGAGACAAAATAAAATATAACAATCCCATTCCCTTGCAATCATCTGACATTAATTCCGGAGAATAATTCATTTAACTACTATCCAAATAAATTAATTATCCTCAATATTTATCTTAAACAGACTGAATTTTGTTACTGAAGGCTACGTTCATATTCTAAAGCATAAAATGACGGAAGGGTTTATGCAAAACTTATAATGAGTTTAGTATAAATTATTAGTAAAAAGGCCATTATAAGGCCTTTTTAACTCTGAAATAATGTTCATGTGGCTTCCCTGAAGGTCTGATTGTTCCCCTTTAAAACTTGAATAAGTTAATTTTTAAGGAAAATTCATTAAATTTGCAAAGTTAAAAATATTTACTTATTTAACTGTTGCATATAATTATCATAGACTATACAGTTACTATTATCAGATTAATTGTGATCATTCTGTACTTCTGCTAAAAGCATTAAATATATTCAACGGTAAATAAATATGATTATACCACAATAACCGTCATTAATATATCTTATTAAAGAAGTAGCCTACATGTAATTACGTCCGTCAAAGTTTAGCGTTAGCACCATGTCATTTCGCCATCACCGCATTCATTTCGTTTTCCTGTTATGGGTCATTCCAGAATAAGATTTTTTAAAATTAAGAATAATATTATGACGCCGTATAATTTAAGCTCTATTAAAATGGCATGAAATGTTAAATATTTCATTTTTCTCATCGGCTTGGATATATCTCAATAGTGCGCGATGCTGGCATGGACGACAATATAGCACTGTAATTTATACAATTTAATTTTTTCAATTTAAGTCAATGTCATTTTGAATCATAACCGACGAAATTTAACTAAATTTTTAAGATAAATAATGCAAAAGAAATCGTAGGGAAAGGGGAAATCATCTGAGCACCATAATAATCTAGTGTTATTATTTTATGCGGTGTAGAACCTAAAATAACCTTAAGACGTTTAAGACCTTTAAACTGCTCGTATTCGATAGTGTTATCAAGATAACATTAGAAATGATAAGTAAAGCCCGTTCTTAATTTTTATGCAATATCAAAGTAGACTACATGCACAGAGTAATAGAGTATAGGCCTATTCATTAAGTTATTTAAGCAGGGAATTTGTGCAAAAATCAGACTTAATTGCAAGGTTTTAGGCGCATTGAATTTCATTCAGTTACATTAGATAACGTATCTATATAACTATCATTTCAACTTTCAAAGATTTGGTTTCCAAATTTCATGATTTCAGAACATATTTTAAGAATATTATATCAAGAATTGTGTGGCTTTCTTGGGTGCACGACGCTACGTTAACTGACCCAGAAACGAAGATACATGTAGATCTAGGTCAAGTCACTTACTTCCTATTGGTTGGAATTTTTGAGTTTCGCAAAGGTCTATTGATAATTAAACAAATGTTCAATGTGTCCACCATGTGCCCGAATAACTGCATTCACCCTCAGGGACCACTGATCTGATAGCAATGCGCATAATAGTACTGCGAGATATTCCGGTTGCACGTTCAATGTCCCTCGGACTCCTACTCGTCCCTGGATTACCGTTTTGGCTGCAAATTAACTCTTCAACACGTTTGAACGTGTTGAAGGCCTATACTCTATTCGCCAGGCTGCGCGCCGAACGCTTTCGACCACAGCCTGCTTTGCGGCTGTTGGACATTCCCGTAGCGTCAATTTGTTTAATTCATCGATATATACATGTAGATTGTTTATTCCATTTTCTAGAAGGGAACTCCGTTATCATCTGATGTGCATTGAATCGCTTTTCAATTCTTAAAATCCGTATTAATATTATATCTTCATCCGTGCGCGGCGCCATTTTGTTATTTTTTAGATTACGAAATGAAGGTCAGCTCGTCACACCACAATTTCAATAAAAACGGTAAGCCATAGAAACATAATATTAGGTACGCCTGTAGAAAACGTTATGCGCTTCAAATCAAAATAATTAGAAGGACTTTTGGATAAAAACTGTCAAAGTTATTAGCCTTCAAAGTAGTATCATTTATTCTGGACTCCCCTGTATATATATATATATATATATATATATATATATATATATATATAACATTCTATCTACTTCAAGTTTTCACAATTCCAGTGTTGTTCTCATGATCTACACATTTAAAAAAGACTATGAATAGTGAGTGAATCAATTCGCAAAAATACTTTATAATAGCTTTTATAGGTACTATTCCTTATTCATAGTGTAAAGTGTTTATTTTAGAGGACTGTCACTGCGATATCAAAGTTGGACACGAACTCTGCTACGCGTGTGCTACAGCAGTGAAATATTGCAAATGTCCTCGGCACATGCGTAGAGATCGCTTCTCCCCAGGATCAGCAATATGTTAAATATGTATTAACAAGATACGGAAGATTGGGGCTGGCGTAGCACGTCCTCGTTCCATCATCATCTTCCGGAGCCATACGCTCACCCCAGCTCTCCCGGGCAAAGCATTGAGGGAT
Source organism: Enchytraeus crypticus (assembly GCA_905160935.1). Lineage (NCBI taxonomy): Eukaryota > Metazoa > Annelida > Clitellata > Enchytraeida > Enchytraeidae > Enchytraeus > Enchytraeus crypticus. Next base: position 49,614 of record CAJHZI010000445.1, on the reverse strand, counting down.
GTGGTGGAGGCGAGAAGGTCACCGATTGGTGACACATTGGAGCAGGAGCTAGCCTCGCATGGGTATGTATTATACAACTCATCTTAAAACTTCAAAAACAATATAAATATTCTCCTCGCAGCCAAAGTATTCAACAATAATATGTGTAACATATTTAAAATATAAAGTTTTGATAATATCTCACTTATGAAATATTTAATATTTTCAGTTATAAAGAATATTAGGATATATGCCGAAAAACCAATTAGGAAAATATATTTCATGTTTCTAACATGAAATATATAGAAAATATCCAATTTTGTTTCACTGTTCACAACTTATCTTCTATCACACAATAAATGTGTTTTTTCAGTCGAGCAGAAGCCGAGAACCCGGACGGATGTGAAGTTTATCTTGAACGTTGTGCGGCTCCTAAGCAGTCATGAATCGTACAATATATTGAAGATACAAGGAGCCGCCTCAATGAACTATTGGGAAAGTTTTACTCCTAGAGATCTTGGTGGTGTCAAAACAATATTGTAGTATATGTGAAATAACGAATTAGGCAAACATATGACATGTTTCTAGCATGAAAAATCTACATAGAAAAATTCCAACCCTGTTTTCTTGTTCACAACTTCTTTTCTGTCCCATAATAAATGTTGTTTTTCAGTCCTCTGAAGTGGTACATAACGTCCGATGTTGAATTTCTCCGCACCATCGATGAGCAAGCGGAGAACCGAACCGATGCGAGGTTTAGCTCTAACGTTGAGCGGCTCTTAGACAATTATGAAACATATCAAAAAATTGAAGTTACCGGGAGTCGCCTCAATGAACTATTGGAAAAGTTTTGCTCCGAGGGATCTGGGTGGCGTCAGAAAAATATGGGGGATTTAACGCTGAGAATAGCCACCTATGATCCTATCGGAGCTTCTTCTTATATACCAACTTCTAAATTTATCAAATCTAAAAAGGCCACCATCAATATTCAAAATAAAAAAGGTGAAAAATGTTTTCTGTACTGAGTTACAGCCGACGTGCACGTGATACCGGAGTATGAAAAGCTAAATAAAAAGCCAAAAAACCTTCAACGCCTAACTCACTATCTTCCCCACTTTAATAAAATAAATATCGAGGGGATAGATTACCCCGTAGAAATTGATCATATGAAAAAATTTTAAAAACAAAATCCTTCCATAAGTATAAGCATTCTTTCCTACATACTAGATAACCATGGTACAACACGCTTCGTTCCCATTTACTCTTCTTCCAATCATGATTCACCTCATCACGTTGATCTGCTTCTTCTCACAGGTACAAATCAAAACGGTTCTCCAGTCAGGCACTATATCTTAATAAAAAAATCTCAGTCGTCTTCTAAATCACATAAAGAATCAAAGCAATAAAATCTTCCTATGTCACTACTGCCTCCATCGCTTTAGCCACTTCAAATAGCATATGAGTCAGATTGCGTGAGGAAATCTGCAGTAGCGATAACGTTTCCTTCCAGTGTCTTGAAGGAAAAGTCTGAACATGAGTTAGCAGAAACTAATCATCTAATGTCAAGTCTTCAAGACACTGTGAAGTTATTAAGTGAAGCTAGTGCAGCTGAACGAAATCTCGCTACAGATTTTCTAGAAAAGTGCGGGGATCTTGACCCTCCAAACATACTAAAATTTGAAAATATTCTTAAGGGTTTCAAAGTCCCATTTGTTTTATTGTGATTTTGAATCCTTTATTGACTCCAAATCACACGTGGCCATCCCCAATGGCTTCGCAATATTACGTGTGTCCTCCTATCCGGGAATGGAAAAGAGGGCATACTGCTACAGCAATGAAAATGTTATGGATCACTTTTTTGACAAACTGTGCGAATATGATGATGAAACATTCGAAATCCTTCAAGAGATTGTTCCAATGAATGCAATGAGCGAGGATGAAGTTCATAGCTTTCATGATTCTAATGTCTGTTTTTTCTGTCGAAAACCATTCCATAGAAAAGTGAGACATCATGATCATTTCAGTGGTGCCTGCTGCAATCGTTGCAACCTTCAGCTAAAGCCCCGAAAATTTAGGGGGAAGGGGTGAAACAAACCCTCCAAAAATCAAATTTCTACATGGAGGAAATTCCTGGGGAGGGTGTCCACGTAGACCTGGAGGATGGAGAAGCCGATGAGAAGGATGAATGCAGGTACTTCGTTCCGTTCATATTTCATAACAGCAAAAATTATGACATGCATCATATTTTAAAATATTTTCAACCCCCAACTTCAATTAAACCCTCCAATTAAAGTGATCACTATAAATTCTCAAATATTTATATCCCTTCAATTCGGGAATCTAAGAATATTTGATTCCTGCCAATTCCTCCCCGGTTCTCTTGACTCTTTAGTAGAAAGCCTCAAGAAGGACGATGAGCAAAAATTTGTCCACACTCATCGTCATTTTTCAGACCCTGCTAAACAATCCCTTATCTTGAAGAAGGAGTTTTTCCCTACGAGTACATAAGCTCTGGTGAAAAATTTAATGGTTTGCAACTACCCCCTATCGAAAGTTTTTATAGTAAATTAACTGAAAAGGATTGTACGAAAGCAGATTATGAGCATGCGGAATTAGTTTGGAGAACGTTTGATGTGCAGAATATGCGAGAATATTATGATCTCTACCTGCTCACTGACGTTCTTTTGCTATCTGACGTGTTCGAAAACTTTCTAACATTCTCGTTGAACAATTATGGACGTGACCCAGCTCATTATTATACCAGCCCCGGGCTTTCCTTCGATGCATGTCTAAAGATGACTGGGGCGAAGATAGAGCTCATATCTGATCCCGATCATCTGCTATTCTTCGAGTCGGCTCTCCGCGGAGGCGTATCTATGATAACGCATAGATACGCCAAAGCCAATAATCCTAGTCTAGTGGATTACAATCGTCAGGAAGCCCGCTCGTACATACAGTACTATGATTCTACCAATCTGTACGGGTGGGCAATGTTCCAACCACTGGAAATTTCCAAATTTTAAGCAAACAAAAAATCGGGGCTTTAGATTTCGCACAGGTTCAAGATGATGATGAAACAGGCTCAAAGCTAGAAGTTGATCTTGAATATCCGGATGAGCTACATGATCTTCATTATGATTTACCTCTCGCCCCTGAGAAAATAAATATCCCATCCTCCTACCTAAACCCCCATACAAAATTATCGTTTTGAAAAGCTAATGTTTGGCACAGGCGCTGGCAAATGTGGGACAAACCCACATTTGCCAGCGCCTGTATTCTCGATCACATTATGATGTGATAAAGGCTCGTTACGGTAATAATACACAGTTATTATTCACTGATACCGATTCGCTTTGCTATCGTATCATAACTGATGATCTGTACAAGGACATGCTCGAGTATGTAGAACATATGGATACATCCAACTTTCCGCCATCTAATCCATGTTTTAGTAAGATTAATGATCGAAAATTGGGCTTCTTCAAGACGAGTGTGAGGGACTTCAACCACCCGCATTTGTAGGACTTCGTTCAAAAATGTATAGCTTGCTCCTACCTAATAGCACCAAGTCCGCTGCTAAAGGAATTCAGAACTCGTTTAGATAGAAACACATTACTCACGATACATTTGTCGAGAGTCTTGCTTTTCAAACGAAAACGAGGGCTGAATTCTGTAGCATCCGAAGTAAAAAAAATGTTCTACATACTCTTCATGTTTCTTAGGATGGCTTGAACCCCTTTGGCGACAAGCGTTATATTCTCCCGACGGACATGCTACTATTGCCTATGGACATTCTAAAATATCTAAATCTTCAGGCGCTGGTGAATCCTAACATTTTCACTGAAACACTTTTCATCGTTTTAACTTAGTTATTGAATGTATATAGATATGTACAAATAAATGCAGCTTAATTCATCTAGTCAAGTAAATATTATTCACAAATTAAATGCTCATGTAAATATTTATAATTACCATTAGTCTTTCAAATATTGTTTTTATTGATGGTGGCCTTAGCTAATCATGTAAATAACTTACTTTCTCTAATTACATAACTTTACATACATACATATGTAATTAAAAATAACTGCAATGTATATTATATGTAAATCAAAGACTATCAATATTTACAATAGAGAATGGAAACAATTTTCATTTGTGAAGACTCGTGTTTGCTTTGTATATATACTTGCATGATTTCTGGTTTGACATTAGTCGATTTCATCCATCAACGATGCAACATTCCTTTACAGCGCTCATAGCAGGCCCTACAGGCTCCGGTAAAACCCAATTTACTTTGAAACTGATAACACACTTGAATGAAATAATTTCACCACTTCCACACGAAGATTTTTTTTGTTTTATCGTGTATCAAGACATATTTAATACAATGAGAAATGTGCGCTTCATCGAAAGATTACCCCACGAAACAGAATTTGACGGTAGTAAGCGTATTTTGCTTATTATTGATGATCTCATGCATGAGGTAAGTGAAAAATTTGCGCAAATATTTACAAAGAGTAGTCATCACAGAAACATTTCAATAATGTTTGTAACGCAAACTCTTCAAAAATCCGCGCTATATCGGACAAGTTAGCATACTAGGTGGACAAATGTTTCACAATGGTAAATTCCTGGAGGAAGCATTCAGAGATGCAACATCCAAAGCATAGGGTTATCTTTTCATAGATCTGAAACCCAACACGGAGGAACAAATAACAGAATTTGACGGTAGTAAGCGTATTTTGCTTATTATTGATGATCTCATGCATGAGGTAAGTGAAAAATTTGCGCAAATATTTACAAAGAGTAGTCATCACAGAAACATTTCAATAATGTTTGTAACGCAAACTCTTCAAAAATCCGCGCTATATCGGACAAGTTAGCATACTAGGTGGACAAATGTTTCACAATGGTAAATTCCTGGAGGAAGCATTCAGAGATGCAACATCCAAAGCATAGGGTTATCTTTTCATAGATCTGAAACCCAACACGGAGGAACAAATAAGAGTCAGAACTAACATTTTTGCAGATGAAGCTCCACAATATGTCTATGTTCCTAAATAAAAGGTATAGTTACACTCATCAAACAGTCATTTCAGTTAGGATTTTGAACAAACAACATGTCTCGTAGAAGTAGAGAACACGCTTCAACGTTGAGAAGAGTTAATAGATCTAGCGAATCACAGAGAAAAAGTTGGTTGAAAAATAACTTAGATAGAAATTTTGTAAATTGCATGTATGAGTGTGCTCAAAATTTGTTGCGTGGTAAGGTTCCGTTAAATAAAAGACAGAAAACAGCTCTTATTCGACGTAAAAAGGATCTGAGAGAACTTATTAAACGTAGTGTTAGCTTGGAGAAAAAGAAGAAAATCATTCAGACTGGTGGATTTCTGGGAGCCTTGCTATCTCCTATTGTTTCGATACTGGGAGGACTATTGGAGGCCAACGCATGTTAATGATGGAAAATGCGAAGAAATATGTTTTGTTGGATCCAGCAATGTATTCTCGAATGCGAGCTACAGTCAATCCCGTCATTGCTCAGAATAGAATTTCCCAATTGGATATATCAATCAAAGACATATTGGAAGGTGATGAACCTGATGACATTAAGGCAAAGCCTTATGCTATCGCGCTAAACAAGTTTCGATCGCGCGAACCCATAAAAACTGAAGTGATGAGTGAAGATGAAATTCTAGCCTCTCTACCGCTTAACACGAAACATAAAGCTAAAACAGTTGTTGTGGATAGTAAAGCAAATTCCGCATCTCGATTGGAACGAGCGTGGAGAACTTATACACAATCAATCTATTGTAGCAGGATCGAATATTGTGGAATTGATCAACGACATTTTATGACAAAAAAGGACGGGAAATGTACGATCTGTAGGATGGCCAGAATTCTCAGAGGGATTATCGGAAGCTAAAGGAGTAGATAAGGATCTAGTTTCAAATAATGACAGCTGTAAGGTTATAAATCAAAGAAGAGGTGGGGAATTGGCAGTTTCATCGAAAGCATCACAACCGAGAAGATCTAGATCGATCGAAAGGCGAAGTTCTAGAAGACACGCATCGTCGAGGATCCCTAGTTGGGAGGATTATTAATAATGTAAAGAATATATTTTTTACCTTAAGAACCGGGAAGTTTAACTTCAGTTAAAATCTTGGCTAAGTATTCTTTAAGTAATTATCTGGAAGCTCGGAATTTTCTACAGAGACATGATGCTTATACTATACACAAACCGATTCGTCGCAAGTTTCCAAGACGAAAAACTATCTCTCTCGGCATCGATCACATTTGGCAGTTAGATTTAGCAGATTAAACAATTATTTCTCGCTACAACGACAACTACAAGTTCATATTGACATGTATAGACTGTTACAGCCGCTATGCACTTGTTGCGCTCGTTAAAAATAAGAGTGCGCCTGAAGTAAAGTCAGCATTTGAAAGGATTTGATAGAAAGTGATAGAAGATCAACATGTGTACATACGGATAAGGGTAGAGAATTTATTAATGAATATTTCTCTCGTTTCTGAAACAACACTCCATACTTCATTACAATAGTGAAAGCGATGACATAAAATGTGTATTGCTTGAGCGATTCAATAGTACCCTTAAAAGTAAAATATGGAGATATTTAACTTTAACAAAGTCTTTCCGATTTTTGGAAGTTCTTCCAAAACTTGTGGAATCATAGAACAACACCTATCATACAAGTATAAAAATGGCTCCCAAAGAAATAGATGAACAGTATGAAAGTGAAGAGGAACAAAGGCAGATGTCTAGTAAATTAAAATTTGGAATTGGAGACACTGTGAGCATAAGTAGAACAAGTGAAGCGTTTCGCAAAGGTTACGAAGGAGGTGGGTGGTCTAAAGAAATGTTTATAGTCAGTAGTCGCTATCCAACCATTCTTCCCACATATTCGCTTAAAGATTATTCAGGAGAGCTAATAAAGGGAAAATTCTATGTTGAAGAATTACAAAAAGTTCAAAGGGATCCGACAGTATTTGAAGTTGAGAGAGTTTTAAGAACGAGAATCAGAAGGGGAAAGAAAGAGTATCTTGTACGTTGGAGAAGATATGATTCAAAACATGATTCTTGGGTAGATGAGTTTGTTGCATGATGAGTGATACTAATAGCAATCGGTGGACTATTTGTTGGCAAGAAGTTCCGAGGCGTGAAGCAATAATTTTTGCTCAAGTTATTATTTTATATGTTGTGATTTGTGTCTCGCTGGCTAATCTTTCTGTGGGAGTTGGTAATCAAGCTTTATGGTCCACGTTGCTTGATGTAAGTTTAGGTTATTTATTACCACCTCCATCGATTTCAAAATGACGAGATGACGACATTCCTAGACATGCTGAAATTCTTTCCCATTTCCGACCTCGCCCAACCTTCTCGTAATCTCCTCGAGACCCATCATCAGGTGCTGAATCTGGAATGGGTTAAGGCCACCCCTTTTGTAGTAGGAAACCTTGCAATTGCAATTCTATCATGCTCTCTAATTTGTACATATTTCTTCGCATTGAACAGTGATACTGTTACAAATTTGCTATTACAATTCGTATTTCTGAAATTTACAAAATAACATAGCATTATTTTACACATACTAACACAAAATGACTTTAATATTCATTGTCTTAGTTTTAAAACTATATTTCATCAAAGTAACATGAGAAAGTCAGAGCCTAGCTTAAAGATTCGAATTTCATATGTTTTAGAGTGAGAATTGTAAGTCCCAACAAATTCACAGGCAATATTGCAAGTATTAAAGACACTAAAACGAGAATTTTAAGTTCTGCGGGTGGGGGGTGAGGGGGGGGGGGGTTGGGGTGGAGGGGGGGTGGGGGGTTATGGGTTGGGGTGGGGGTGGGGGGCTGTGCCAGTACCAGAGTTAATATACTACTGTCATAGTTCTTTTAATAGAACCTAGAACAGAATTCGCACTGTTAGCTACTTTATTAACTTGTTCTCTAAACTTAAATGACTTATCTACCAATACACCTAGAACTTTTTCACGATTGGTCGACTTTAGTATTGTGTGGTTTAGAACGTAATCAGTATGTAAACTATTTTTATCCATATGCATTACCCTACATTTATCTTTATTGAATTCCATCTGCCAGATATTGGACCAATTTTGTATTTTTACTATATCATTTTCCAATATTCTAACATCATGAGCATTGTTAACACTTTTTGCAATTTTTGAATCGTCCGCAAATTTATTAAATTTAAATAGAATTTCTTCATCGATATCATTTATATATATTATAAATAATTGAGGGCCCAGCACGGATCCCTGCGGCACACCACCTTTAACATCAGCCCATTCAGAAAACTCCCCCTCAATGCACACTCTTGTCTTCTATTGGTCAACCATCTCTCTATCCATCTTAGTATATTACCTGTTATACCATGCGCCTCTAACTTTTTAATTAATCACTTGTGCGGAACCTTCTCGATCGCCTTTGCGAAATCTAAATTCAGAACATCCACACAAGTTCCTTTGCCTAGATCTTTAGTTACTGCCTCAAAGAAGTCTAATAAATTAGTGAGACAGGAACGTCCACTAGTAAAGCCATGTTGACTATTTCTTATTAGCTTATTTACTTCTAGAATACTAGTAATTTTATCCTTAATGAGGCTCTCGAACACTTTCCCAATAATACTTGTAAGACTGCTAGCATAATAAGACTGATAGGATAATAATTTTTTTTAAATTAGGAAGTTCCGGGCAACGTTCCCAAAAGGGAACATATATCTAATATGATTTTAATTGCATTATTCACCTTATTTGAACTTCTGTTTACTTTATTAAGACCTTATAAGTGATATTTCACAATAAGAAAAAGATTTTATAGCAAAAACATTTCGCGCGGAAAAGGGTTAAAGGCACAAAATGATCATTTTCAATGTGTTTCTTTCGTATTATTTAAAAGTCTTAAAGTCATTGCAAGGGCTAAAGATTAAAGAGCGTTTCATTTACAAAACAGCTTCATTAACCTGTAATTCCATCACCATCTCGTGTGAAACTTGCATGTCTCACACAAAGATCTTTGAAATATGTAGATATGGCATGACTGTTGTTTCAGCGATAAAAGTTCTGTAACAAAAGCGATTTGATTTCCAGCTTCCTCCATTTAATCGTGAGGTTAAACAAAGTCCCTTTGTCATATGTGCATTTAATAGTCATTTGGGTAATTTCAGATTTATTTAATGATATTAGGCCTCTAAACGGTTTTAAGGTGATATATTGTTGTGAATTTAGATATGCAAATTCCAAAAATCTGGACACTAAACAACGGGGGATATCCTTTAAGAGATTTTAAATAAAATTTGTGTGCATTTTGTATTATAAAATTATACATCAAATTAGTAGAAGTTTGTTTCAAATAATTTTTTTTGTCATGACGATATATGTGATAGATGTGACGATAGATGTGCTCCTGAAGTATTTCATTATCGTTCAAAAGATTTTAAAATGTTCAAAAACTTAATTATTTTATGCCTTTAAATAACGATAAGCTGATATTTTTTAACTCCGGCTCTTCACCATGGTGAATGAAGTCGCAAAATTAGTTATTGACATCTCTGCAATTCTTCAACTCAGTGTTTATATTGGTTGAGATTGCCTTTGGCATTTTAAGGTTTTTCTCTATGGTCTCACTTATAGAGAGGTTTCATGGACACGTCATTTTTTGTTTACATTACAAAGCCGCCATTTTGATGCAGAAAACTCTATATGATACACGGCTATATATGTATCTTTAAGTAGTTTTTCATCTTAATTTGGTATAAAATTGTGTCTGACATATGGACATGGGCTCTTTCTTACAGGTTAATGAACTGGTAATGCACATGATGGTTTTTGAAAGCTTTGTTACACGTAATTTCAGCATTTCTGCCATTTCTGCCAATTAGTGCCCTGAACGTAGGACAGGCTAATTGGCAGAAATGGCAGAAATAGCAGAAATTTGGACTCCATGAATGGAATTAAGGAAAAGGGAACAAAAATCTGTCCGCACGATGTACGTGTTTCTGTTTTAGTTTGTACTTATGTATTTAATTAGCAATCGAAATATAAGATAGGCCTATTGTTGGCAAGCTTTAATGGTTTGATGAAATTAGTAATTGCAAAACTTCTGCCATTTCTGCCATTTCCGTAATGCAGATTAAGGTCAAATTTCTCAAAACAGAGTCAAATTATTGGAATATACATAGATCTGTACACAACAAAAATATTGAAAGTTTTGGCCTTTTGCACTAGCCTATAGTTTAAGACTTAAGGTTTGTATTTGAATCCTTTACAGTCTTTGTGTATTGAAGCATTAAACTACGACTAGACTAGTGTTGCAGGTCTTAAAGACTTACTGAACGAGTATAATTAATTTAAGTTAAGTCTTCAACTATAGAATCCAGCTACATAACGAATCTACAAAGTACGGCGTACCGGTAAGATCGGAGCTCATATATTTCATACGTAAGTTCATATAACTTTATGAGGCACATAGGTACACTGTCTGTGTATATTACTAATAAATCGTGTGCATGTTTACAAATTGCAATATACGTACATAGAAATTTTATTTTTTATATGCATATATATCTATACATACGTAATGCTAAAAATCAAGCTGTGAAAGTCATCTATGGTCCATATCTAAACCACTGCGAATCTTTTACGAGGAATAGTTCGTTGGGTAGCACTGTTTAAAGTAAACAAAAGTAAAGATTTTATTTATTTATTTATTTTTCATGTAATTTTATGAATTATTAATTTAATTTTCATTTAATTTAAGTAATGGCAGTTCAGAACCAGTATGAACGTATTTAGTGCTTATATTATACTAATATATCCATATAATAGTGAGTTATTGTCCTAATATATGATAGTCAGCATGATTTTATTAGTGGACTTTCCTGTTTAACAAATTTAATAGACTTTAAAAAAGTTACTAGTGAATTAGATAAAGGTAATTTTATAGATGTGTTATATTTAGAAATGTAGTAATGTTAATTATGAATTTTTTTTAAAAATACACTGGATTGATATCTTTAAAAGAGAGAATGGTTTCAGTAAAGTAAATTATAAGAATTGGCTTCAATTAGCTAATAATAACAGAATTCCAGGACACTAATACAAGTTAATTAAATTTAGAAGTAGGCTTGAGATACGCAAAAAAATTTTCAGTCAGAGAGTTGTTGGTGTTTGGAACGGACTGCCAGATGAGATCGTTTAGGCCAAATCTGCCAATCAATTTAAGAATATATAGGATAAGTATATAAAGTTTTGTAGGGAAAGTAGAAAAGTAATAGGCTGAGTTGTGGAATTGCCCAGTCATATTAAAGTGTGAATGTTTTGATAGTTAAGTAGAGTTTATGTATAGTTTACTTAGCTTTTTGTGTAAAGTGGCTATTGTCTTTTCTGTAATGTTTGGTATGTTGGTTTTGAGGATGTGTAGGCCAAGGTCTGTTGTAATTTGACAAGTGCTAGCATATTAGTACCTGTTAGTGTATAGGTTATTAGTACATGTGTGCTGGTTTCCTGTATTAGTACAGGTTATTATGTAAATATGTTTGATATGTTGTGCCTTGCTAGATGTGTAGGTAAGTTTTATTTTATTTTGTGTGGGTCTCAAAGAAGCAGTTGTGCTTTCTGACCAAGTGTCGTTATTTTATGTTATGGACAATAACATCTAATCTAGAACATGAAATTGACGTATTTCATGAAATTCTATTAAGAAAAACACTTAAATACATTCCCTTCACGTTATAAATAATGATATTTTTGCATAAAAACGAATGAGAAACAATGGAGCTTAATGATTAAAACATGAAGAGTAAAATTGATTGGACAAGGGCAGGCGCCAGGTCAACAGACTGGTGGGAGGGCAAGCTCATTTATGTTGGGCCAAATGTTTTTTGCAAACTAGGCTAAAATCTGTACGGTACACCATATTTTGAAAATTTCATGTAATTAAACTTGCAGTACAGAAACATAATGGTGTTATTGATACTAGCATTTAATTAATTTATTATGCATTTAAATATCAGTTGATTAAAGTATATTAATTTATTAAAGAAACCTTTTGACTAAATTATTGCCTGGCATTATATGGTCTCGTCCGTCAAGCTAGCACCATAATCAGCACCACATTTAACACCACATTTATTTCTTTTTCTTGTTTTCAGGTTGATCCAGAATAAGAATATTTTTAAATACAATATTATATCATGACAGCATAGAGCTTCAATAGAAATTATTTACAATTGTAAATGATGCACTACAGCATTCTCTACCAAAAAATGTCCTTATAAATCATTTCCTACCGAAATTAACAAAATACCAGTATGTTTAGTTTTCAATTATGAACAATGCTAAAGAAATCGTCGAAAATAGAGAAATCACGTCAGAACCGAAGTATAATTTAAATGTATGCATTTTCTATTATTATTTATGCAGTACATCGTTCTTCATCAAAAAAATTAGTAAAAATGTCCATTGGAATGATTTCAGACTAAAATTGACTAAGTGGCAGCAAAAACTGACAGAAAAGGGAAAATCACCTCTGAACCGAAATATAATTAAAATGTATACATTTTCGATTATTTGTGATGTAAAGCAGTATTCTCCATCTAAAAATGTCGTGTTGAATTATTTCCAACCAAAATTACCTAAGTGGCAGCAAAAATTGTCAGAAAAAGGAAAATCACCTTAGAACCAAAATATAATTTAAATGTAAACATTTTCGAATATTTCTGATGCAAAGCATCATTCTCCATCTAAAAATGTCGATTTGAATCATTTCTGACCAAAATTACCGAAATGGCAGAATTTTAAATATTTCAATTATGAACAATGCTAAAAAAATTTATTGGGAAAAGGGAAACTCACCTCAGAATCAAAATAGAATTATCAGTTTGAATCATTTCAGACGAAAATTGACGAAATGCCAGCATTTCAGAATTGTCTATTATATAGAATTCTTCGCAAAATTGGGAAACCTCTCAGCGCCAGAAAAAGCGTTAAACTGATTCCTTTTTAAATATTAATGATACATCGCACCATTTTGTATCCATCGATATTGGTTTGAATCATTTCTGACAAAAATTGACAAAAATGCCAGCATTTCTAAAACTTCTATTAGGCCTATATATTAAAGAAATCATTGCAAATTCAGAACAACTCTCAGTGGCAAATTTAATGTATATAGTAATAAAGAAATCATTGCGAATTCGGAACACCTCTCAGCGACAAATTAAACTTTAGATTTACTCTTTTTCAAATTTTAATGATGCATTGTATCATTCTCTATCCATCGTTACTGGTCCGAATTATTTGTGACGAAAATTTACGAAATTCCATGTCCTATATTCCAGTTTGACCTTCACATTCACATTCAAAATTTTTATGTTTTCAAAATTTCAAATTGAAAACCAATTTTAAACCAAGATAATTATTGTAAGTGCACCACTTAAATTGCAAAATAAATCCTACATTATCCAGCTACGATCCGGTGCAATTGTGCACAAATGGCCAAATAATCGCCAATAAAAGTGGGACTGGTCGAGATTTTCATGAATTTCCTAATATAAACATCCGAAGTTTCGAAGTGCTCAAAATACGTGCAGATAAAACCTGTGCACCATTTAAATTTAAATGCACATAAATGCTACATTATACAGCTACAATCTGGTGCAATTGCACTAGAATATCTGCACAAATGGCCGTATAATCTCCAATAAAAGTGGGACTTGTCGACATTTTTGTGAAATTTTCACCATAAAACAGACAGTTCGAAGAACACAAAAATAAGTGCAGATAAAAACTGAGCACGTATTTAGTAAATCATATATGCTACATTATCCAGCTACAATCTGATACAATTGCACAAGAATATCAGCACAAATGGCCAAATAATCTCCAATAAAATTGGGACTAGTCGATCGACATTTTCGTGCAATATTTACTGTAAAATAGACATTTCAAAGTGCTCAAAAATATGTGCCGATATAATCTGTGCACTATTTATGATGATGATGATGATGAGTTATCTGAACAGTCGAAGCCGACTCTTGGACACTTTATGAACTATCTGTCTCCATGTATCACATTTCTTACCGCTTCCCTCAAATCCGCTATGCTGGTGTTGAGGTCAAATTCTACAGTATCAAGCCAACGCGTTCTTTGACGACCTTTCCTCCTTTTTCTACTGACATGTCCTAGCATAATTGATTTCTCAATTGAACTCGCTCGCATGACATGTCCACAGTATGGCAACCTTTGCTTTGTGATCTTCCCTTCAAGAGAAATACTTGGTTTTATGCGATCTAGCACATCTCTATTGTGAACTTTAGCCGTCCACGGGACTCGTAACACGCGTCTCCATTTATAGTGCACTTAAATGCTACATTATCGAGCTATGATATAGTGCATAGTTTGCTGGTATGAAATCGATTCCTGCCGATTTTCCTTATTTTATATATCTAATTGCCTCCAGAATTTCTTCTTTCATTACATCGGGTCACTTGTCATCATTCCCACCATGGTTTCTTCTTCTAGTTTAAAATCAGTTACTTTTGGTTTGCCATATTTGTCATACAAATCCTAAATATATTCATTCCACACTTCCTTTATATCACTCATCTCTGTCTTCAGCTCATCATCCTTGTTGTTTATATTGAAGTTCTTTGCTCCTGCTCTCTTTTCGCTTTTTGTTAATTTTTGAACTTCCTGGTACAGTAGATCATTCCACTATTGTTCCCTAGCTTTTTCAGTTGATCCTCTAAGCTTGTTATTTAATCTTGCAGATTCCTTCCATCTTCAAACCGTGTTAATATTTTTCCATTTTCTACTTTCATCCTTTTTAAGTCAAATTTTAGCTATGATCCAAAGTTTCTGAGCAAATTTTGCTTTCTTACAATGATAAATTTATTTGGCACCTTCTCTTATCGCCTCCTTCAAAAGATTCCATTTTTCATTTGCTCCTTTTATTTCTTGAGCCAGGCTTCTACTGAGTTCCTTCTCTACTGCTTGCAGAAATTGTCATTTATTTTCTTCTGATCGAATTATATTAAATTTCCTGATCTGACATTTTGTTGATTTTTTCTTTAATATTAATTCAACTTTCGCCATAACTAAGTTATGATCCGAGTCATCATTTGCAGTAGGATAAGGTCTTGAATTTTTAATACTGTTCCTGTATCTCTGTATAACTAAGATATAATCTAATTGATACCTTCCTGTGTCTCCTGGCTTTTTCCATGCATATCTCCTACAGTTTTCATGCCAGTGCCATGTATTTGTTGTTACTAAATTCATTCTATTACAGAAAATAACCAGTTCTTAACCTCTCTCATTTCTCACTCTAAGACCAAACCTATCAATTTCCGTTCTGTCTTTCCTTTCTCAACTGCATGCATTTTAAGTCTCCCATAATTATTACTCAGTCCGTGGTCTTCTTTTACTTTAAATAGTAACCTTTCAATATGCTCATACATTATCTCAATATATTCACAATCCGAGTCAGATGTCAGCATATACACTTGCACACCCCCAAATCTACTGCTTCAGCGTTCATTTTCAACAACATTAACCTTTCATTAAAATGTATCTTTCAACATCTGATCTAATATTATTTCTCTTTGCTTCTTTTCACCTCCAGAGTATATACTTCTGTATCCGTCATTCACTTTTTCACTTGCGTGATAAGTGAAAAAGAAGTGGAATGTAGAATCGGTAAGGCATATTACGTCTTTCAAAAACTTCAAAATAAATAGTAAAGCGATAGCATTAATGTTGAAACTGAAGAAAAATATTATTCAACCATTTTTCAGCCCATCTTGATGTATGTGTGTGAAACCTGGGAAAAGTACTAATAAAATAAAACACATAATTAACCATTTTCAACAAAGATGTCTCAAAAGAATCCCAAAAATTCATTATTGGGAGCACATCAAAAATGAAAGAGTACTTGAAAGGTTTGGAGAAAGAAAATTAGACGAAATAGTTGCAGAAAGAAGTTTCTGAGTAACGGCCACGTACTAAGAATGCCTGATAATAGATATGCAAAGACTGCAATGAATTGGAAGCCAAGTCAAGGAAAAAGGATAAGAGGAAGACCTAGAAATACTTGGTTCAACACCATCAACAAAGATTTGAAAACCTTGAACATTTCATGGGAAGATGCTGTGAGGGTTGCTAAAGAAAGAGAAGAATGGAGGAATGTTGACGCCCTATGTACTCTTCAGAATGCAAGGAACTGATGATCTGTCATTCACAAAATCACCAATCCATGGAAATCTTACTTATCACATATCGCTATTATCTTTATCTTGTTTCTCTTCATCTCTCTCTCAGCATTCTCCAACTTCCCCTTATTCTTTGTTCTTAAGCTCCAGGTACCTAGTTTCATCCTTACCAGGGAATTTTCATTCTTGGGCATACTATTGGGGCACCCATGGTGCCCACTGATCGTGGGATTGTTTGAACACTCCACTTAAGGGGTGCACGGGACTGAGAGCTATTTCATATAGTTGTGTATGCCATTTAATGAGGAAAAAATTATATGGTAAGGTGGGTACCCATTACCTTCCTCACAACTGCTTTAGTCGCCTCTTTACGTACACGCTGTAGTTTGCTTGTGGTTGCCCAAATCTGCAACGGTTCAAACTTTGGGGAGAGGATATGGTGTAACGGTTAGAGTGTTCGCCTCGGATACAAGTGGCCTGGGTTCAAAGCCCAAGTCAGTCAACAAATGATGGATATCCCCTTGGGCCCATGGAAGGTTAATCTTGTATTGGAGTTTTCTGCCTTCTGGCGCTATCAATAGCAAAGATATGATTAACCATGGAAAGGAATAATAATAACCTGCCAGGAACCTGTAAAGCAGTCTCGAAGACTGGACACCGGCCATGACACTGCTATAGAAATTGTCAGAGGTTATTATTATTATTTATTATTATTATTAAACCACACCAGGGTATAGCACGGGAAGCACCTGGATAAAATATGGGAAGAATCTTATTAAAAATATCAAAATAATCGTATTCAGTCAAAGTCAGATTCAATACTGAGTAACTCACAGAATGGCTATCGAAAAGGAAGTGGTACTAGACATGGAAAAGATGTCTGCATATGTATTGGATGGAGCCAGTGGCCAAGTCGGTAAGATATTCGACGGCAGATCAGTATGTGCGGGGTTCAAATCCTGGGCTCGCCCAGGATTTGAACCCCGACATTGACTGACATTGCTTTCGAGTGAGGAAACTGACTTTAACCTTAGCTTTACGTAGCTTTTTTGTAAATTTTGAAAAGGCATTTGATAGTATAGTCTGGATAATAATGTTAACATCTTGAGGACGATTGGAGTTAGTGATGAGCTTAAAGAGTCATCTGTGGAAGCAGCATATAAATGACTCGCACAGCTCAGTGAACCGACTCTTTAGAACTGCTCACTTGCACACCACACACTGTACAGTGAGCTCAATTGTGTTTATGCCTTTGTGACTGTAGACTCACTGAAGTACTGCTAAAGTTGCACTTTACATCAGAGGCCAAAGGGATACCGTAAGGGATAGTACAGTACCCCCTATTGATATTTAGGTACCCCAGGAGAAGTTTGTGAAGCAAACTGCATCATTGCTGATATGGCAAAGATTCTCCTGATACGAATTCTACTGCGGAATGTACATTAATTATACAAAATACATACGAGGAAGCAATAGTTTAGAAAACAACTATGTTAATATTAATATCATTGCTACTATCATTTACTACTATCAGTTAATATTAATATCATTACTACTACCCCAAGGTCATTAGTCTTTAATTTATATGGTGCCATTAATTATATGTGTAAAAATATAGTATGCGCAGGTTTACATCGCGCTCCTTTTCGGAAGGTGCCATCAGCGACGGTTCTAACTTCTAGTTTAAAGTCAAACTCTCTTCATCTGAAACAGCTTTATAAACTACCATTTTTATATGCATTTGCTAACACACAGTGGTGTAGTGGGGCGGGATGCAGGCGACACCTTCCCCCACTTTTTACCAGAGAGGGAACTCGTACACCCATTATTTTGCTCAGATCCATGTAAAAATGGGTAACCTGCAATTTCTCTGACTGTAGTCCCTGACTCACTGTACTTGAGCATTAGGGCTGTACATGTATTTAAACGTTCCAAAGTTACTTTTAGTACTCTGAATCACTGAGAATCTTTCTGACTTTAGTTGTTTGTACTTAGTAGTAATTTCACAGTTTGTTGACACACAGATGCTGTTTTTGTATTTTTGATCCTAGTAGTTTGATCTTAAAAGCACCAAATAATCGTTTTCAATGTGTTTCTTTCTTATTAGAAGATAGGAAGTGGTAAAATGCTTTGCAGTCATATGTAATCAGTAACTTCTACTGGGTAAATACCACTACATAGATGTCAATTTAAGGAACATTTTTGAATTTTTCCTGTATTTATCATTGTGTTCAATGCATTGTTTATCAACTAACGGCTGTCAGCTGTAGTGTCGTGTAACGTAATGACTTTTATGCCCAATTAAAGAGGTGTACAGGTGAAGATTCGAAGATTCAATAAGACTATATCGCAATTCTTATGTACCTATTCAGTGGAAAGCCTCAGTAATTAAACCGATACCCAAGGTTTCTTGCCCCAGTGTCATGTCTGACTATCGCCCTATTTCCATCACCTCTGTACTCTCACGCATCACTGAGCGTATTATCACGTCACGGTATATATACTCAGCGCTATTATCTTCACCTCCAAGCCTTGATTTCACTGATCAGTATGCATTTCACCCCACAGGATCCACTACTGCTGCTCTCATTGCCTTCTTCCACAAACTTTCGTCTATGCTGGAAACTGAGACCTTGGTCAGGGTAATAACGTTAGACTTTAGCAAGGCGTTTGATACAGTCAGACATTCACAAATGATTGATAAACTGTGTACCCTATATGTACCTAGCAATATTAATGGATGGATTGCTAGCTTCCTCTCTGCCCGTTCACACACCACTATCTTTGATGGTCAAACATCATCATCAGAAGCAATCAATGCCAGCATAGTCCAAGGATTAGCCCTTGGACCAACTGCATTTGTCATTGTTACATCAGACTTAAGAACCCTACCGCCTACAAACTCTTTGTTCAAATATGCCGATGACACATACCTGATTGTGCCTGCCTCTAACCTTCACTCAACGGAAGAGGAATTAGTCCATATCGAAAACTGGTCCCGCTCTAATAATCTAGTATTAAATCGAAATAAAACAAAAGAAATTCTCTTCCAATTACCCAAGCAAAAAAGGCAGATTAGAGATGTCCCACACCTTGAAGGAATTGAGCGGGTTTCTAACTTCAAATGCTTAATTGTCATAGTATCTGATAACTTTTCTTTTTCTGCTCACATCACAAGCATCATTAGCTTGTGTTGGAGCAACATTTTTGCGCTCTATTCTTTACGTAGTAAAGGTTTGGCAAATGATCTTCTTCAAAGAGTCTTTCAAGCCTCCACACTCTCTAAGCTTCTGTATGCCTCCCAGTTTTGGTGGGTCTTTGCAAATGCTGAAGAGAGAACCCGTCTTGAAACCTTTTTAAAGAAGGCAAGGAGAGCTGGAATCTACAGTAATGAGTCTAATTTTGAGGATCTGTGTAACTCTGCTGACAATAATCTTTCAAGGCAATCTGTAACAACCCTGCACATTTACTGGCGCATTTGTTACCTCCACAAAACAATCATAATTACCCAACCCGAAGAAATACTGCTAAGAGATGCTTTTCCCTTCCCATAAAACGAAGCAGTCTAAGCGATAAAAACTTCATTATTCGTATGATTCTAGATGATGCTAGTTAATTTAATGAATACTAAAAGATTCTTCTTTACTCATAGTACAGTTCTCCCTATATGGTAATTATGAATAGTATAAGCCATTGATTTATGTGATGTTGTAATATTCATGTGGTAAATGTTATCGAAAACAATTTTTAGTGTTATCTCTCTTATATCTAGCCTATTAACTGTTTATGTTATATCTGTAATTTGTTATGCTGTGTCTGTTGGAATTTCTGTACTGTAACTTTCTGCGGTTGTCAGGTTGAACGAAAATAAACTATATTATTAAGAGAAAGCTTGTTACAGTTCGAATGTTAAATTATATTGATATAAAATAGCTAGATTGTAGTCTAAATTTATATAATTCTTCAAATCTTCTGTAGGTTAAATACAGTAGCCTAGTGAAGTCAAGAATATAGTAGAAGTAAAACATGTCTTCAGAAAGGGCAATAAGTTTAAATAATGCAGATATTTTAACTATGCGCCGTAGACCTAGAGATACTCTGAAAGGCTATTATGGACTATCAGGGGGTGATGATGGAATGTCTTCTTTTAAAGAGGCAGTGGTAATTCAAACAGAGGGGGTGGCTTCGGCTTTGAGTGGTCCTTGTGACATTAACAGCGTGACATTTGATCCGGATGTTTACTTGAGTAAACTACTCAGAGAAAAGTCTCTAACTGAACTGATGGATAAAGAATCGGAGATGGTTCAACACATTAGAACTTTGGACAGTGATATGCAGACTCTTGTTTATGAGAACTACAATAAATTCATCAGTGCAACAGATACAATTAGAAAGGTGAGATTTACTTATATATATATTGCTGAGCACTGTATACGGAGTACATTATACATGTATATTCTATTTATTGAGACACTGTTCAGGCTCCATAGAGACTATTGAGCAGCAGCTAATATTAGAGATGGGCATTATTTAAAATTCCAGGGTTCGGGTAGAGTCGACTTTCTGTAAGTGAAAGTTCGGGATCTGCAAGTAGACTGAAATTTGAGAATTTTGTTCCGTTTGTATTTGGCATGACCCGAGTAGGTTCGGGAAAATTGAGAATTGAACCTACCAACAAAATATGTTCTTAAGAAGCAACTGACGCAGATATGACTTCGAAGAGACTTGTTGCCACGTGGTGATTTCTATGTTGAAGACCAATTGGTCGCTCATACTTCAGACTTGAGGAGTTGTAGTCACTACACTGATTGTGGTGTTATACCACCAGGCTGCTTGACCTTCACTGTCCATTCAGCGCTGCTGTGGCGTTTAGCATAGAGTGGCACTGTATAACTATATCCTGATTATTTTTATTATTATTTTTATTATTATTGTACGAGCTCAAATTTGGTTCAGATTCGGTTTGGGTTTTGAAAATTCTGTTCAGTTAGTATGACGTTGTTAAAATATGTGATAAAGTAGATAAATGTAGTAAACAATATGAAGTTAAGCTAGAAAAATTACTTTTAAGGGATTTAAGGTATCTTACCCGAAAAGAAATTTTATCCAAAAGTGGATGGTGCTACACTCTCTGCCGGAGACCTGCATGTGTGACTTAAAATGAAATACCATACTTAAATGATGATCATATATCTATTGAATTGTTCACAATATTCATATACTGATGAATGGTAGATACTATTTATCAAGAGTATTTATCTATATTTATCTAGGTCTTCCTCGTTTCCTTTATCCTTGAGTTGGCTTCAAGTTATCTCAGTCTTTGCGTATCTATCACATTCTCAGTAAATGACCTAAAAACCTCAACCTTCTCTCAGAAACTATTTCATCTAATTTTCTCCGTCCACTCCTTTCGAGTACTGTTTCATTTTTGACGTGGTCCCAATAGTGGATATTTACAATTTTTCTGAGGCATCTTTGTTGAAAACAGTTTAATTTGTGCTTTATTTTATTAGTACTTCCCAGGTTTCACATGCATACATTAAACTTAGTTGCATAATTGTTGAATATATTTTTGTCTTTAATTGCTCCTCAATTTTATTACTCTTCCAAATATATTGGAGCTTTTGGAATACGTCATATGCTTTACCGATTCTGCACTCGACATCTATTTCACTTATCCATTTTACAACCATTTTGCAATATTGTACTGTCTAGATACGTGCAGGTTTTTACGCTTTCAAACTCACTGTGATTAACTCTTACCGTGAATATGTCTGTCTCTGCAGTTGTGAGGATTTTTGTCTTACTTTGCCGTACTTTGTTTATATATATATATATATATATATATATATATATATATATATATATATATATATA
>CAJHZI010000445.1:0-22500 GCA_905160935.1 Enchytraeus crypticus | reverse complement strand
TATATATATTATTATTATATATATATATAAAAATATTTATGTATATAGTAAATATTATATATATATATATATATATATATATATATATATATATATATATATATATATATTAACATATATACACATATATATAATTGGGGTAGGAAGTTATGGAGAAACTACCCCGACTTCGGGGAAAAGAAAGAAGGAAAGAAGAAGGTTGTTACGAGCCACCACTGGATTACAGGACAGAAATCAAGGCCTAGTGAAAAGATATCGTGTGAACTATACGATTTCACTACTCGCACCTCACTCCGAGTAGAAAAATTTGACATAAATTTGTCATGCAAAAACTAATACTAAGAAGCAAACACACTAAAGAACTAGAGTTAAAAAGGCAGTACAACAGGAAGAATGTCGCAGCAGGAAGCAGACTCCAGACTCGAAGAAGAGCTGACTCTAATCGACCATCCCTCGCTCGGCACACGTAAACAACAAACACAGTGCAATAGAATTCACATCTCAACACACTTAAATCTAAATATAAGTATAAGGTGTACCAATACTTAGGTAACTACAGATCAACCAAGCATACTAACTTCGCTTCGGTCAAAGAAATACTCTGCAATGACTAAATTACAACAAACTCAGCAAAATATAAAGTAAAACGACAGCAGCTTCTTGACGAGAAAAGTCTAAAGACTGTTCACTAGAAGTCATACGCTTCACTGACTAAATAAATAGACCAAATTAGACAACGTAGATAATCAAGCATCATCGTAGAAATTGAAGCATTTCTAAGAGGGCAAAATGAAAAATAAACTAAGCAGAGAATTCAGCTTAAGCAGAAATAATGAATAATGAAGGAGAATAATATAAACAACAAGGCATCACAAGTGAACAACAGCATAATACACTACAATTTATGTCAGTGTCTACTACAACATCAGACTTTTCAACAGACGTAAAGCTATCATATACTTTTCATTAAATCTAGACTCGTGAACACGTAACAGGAGTGTCATTCCGGGACTAATATTGCGGGTTCACCTGTGAACCCTCGGGGACCATAACGATAATAAAGATATCTCCAGAAAAGCCAAGCGAACTGGCTAGGTTCTTTTTGCTTCTCTAAACCATCCCGAAGTCTCGATCAAGACCTTGAGACGTAGCATTAGATGAAATAATAAGGTAAAGTGGATACACACTAACTCGGTTACAATGCTCATCGAATCTCAACTCATGATAGATTGGCAAAACGACTCAAATGCCTGCAAGAGGCTATGCTCTCGGAGCCAGAAGTCACGAAGACGCGTTTTTAAACCCTCAATAAATACGCTCACAGATCCCTGAATTCGAAGACTCATTTAGTATACAGAAATTTCTCTCCATCTTTCGTATTCTTCTTCCAGCACTGTCTTCAATTTTAGATCTTTACCCGTTGTACTAATGTTCTTTACTTCTCCATTTTGTTATCGGTTCTTGTCAATATCCTGACGTCCTGGTACCATAGATCTGACCTTCCTCTTCTATTTTATTCTGCTAAATTATCACACTTTTCACTCCACTAATGATATTTTGCTTTGTCTGCAATTCTTCTAAGCTCATTGTTTAAGCTTCTGTATTTCCTTCGGGCCAAACTGGTGTTCATATTTTTCCATTTCTTCCTTTCATCCATTTTGTCTAGCATCTCACTTGTGATCCAAGGTTTTTTAGCTGAATGTTTCTTAAGAAAGCCATATACTTCTTTTGGACCTGTTTTAAGAGCCTCCGTTAGCTGACACCATCTTTCATTTAACCCTGTTCTTTCGCAGTCCTTCATTTTCTTAACCTCTCTTTCCACTGCTTTCTGGAACTGACTTCTTTTCTCGTTCAATCCGTTCAAATTCGATCTCTTACTGCTTTTCTTCTTAAGTATTTTCTTCAGCGGAAGCCCTACTTTTGCCATTACTAGATTGTGGTCTGAATTAATATCGGCTCCTGGATAAGCTCTTGAATTCTTCACACTATTGCTGTACCATTGCCTTATCAGAATATAATCTTATCTGGTATCTGCCGTCGTTTGCGGTGCTTCTTGGTTTCTTCTACGTGTAGCGCCTTCTCTTCTCATGTTTGAACCAAGTGTTAACATAGCACTACAGAGTCAGGAAGCAATTATATGCTTGTTTAAGACTCATCAGGCTGTTAACTAAAACCAATTAATATTAATCAAATCATACAGACTTATGTCAGCATGTCAAATTTATACATAGCCTATGTATAACACTGAACATGCAATTAGCATCTAATTTGCATGTTCTTATGTTTATCATATTTATTTTTAAAAGCATTCTCTGATTCTGCTTACACAACTTCGCATGGCAAACTATTCCAAGCATTTATAACTCTCTGACTAAAGAAAACTTTCCTCAAATCTAGTCTACTTCTAAATTTGCTAAGTTTATAAATAAGTCCCCTTGTGTTTCTGTTGTTTGATAAATTAAACCAAATACTATGGTTGACTTTGCTGAAGCCTTTCAGTATCTTAAAAACTTCTATTAAATTTTCTCTAGTTCTTCTCTCACGTAAAGAGGTTAATCCTACGAATTTTAATCTATTCTCATAACTAAGTTTTTTGACAGTCAAATACCAGCCTTGTTGCTCTGGCTTGTACCCTTTCTAATTTATCGATATCTTTCTTAAGATATGGGCACCAAGTCGGAACTCAGTATTCAAGTTTGGGCCGTACAAGAGCCTTATATAGCCTTACCACAATATCTTTATTTCTACATACTTGTTCTGCATAATTGTTCTTTTAATCATTCTTTATACACAATTAACACTATTTACAACTTTATTACAATTTTCACTAAATTTAAAAGAGCTATCCACAAAGACTCCTAAATCCCTCTCACTGTTTGTGGATTTCAGTTTTATATTGTTCAATGTATACTCAATTTCTAAATTGTTATTCCCTATATGCATAACTCTACATTTCTCAGCATTGAACTCCATTAGCCAATCCCCAGACCAGTTCTGTAATATTTTTATATCATACTTTAAAATCTCAGCATCTTCAATGTTGTTTACTATCTTTGCTACTTTAGAATCATCTGCAAATTTACCAAATTTAGATATAATATCTATGTCAATGTCATTGTTGTAAACTAAAAATAATAGAGGTCCTAAACAGAGCCCTGTGGCACACACTCTTCACTGCTGCCCAATCCGAGAATTCGTTCTCGACACACACCCTTTGTTTTCTATTGCTTAACCAATTACCTATCAACTTTAAAAGTTTGCCCGTTATTCCATGTGCTTCCAACTTACAAAGTAATCTTTAATGTGGAACTTTATCAAACGCTTTAGCAAAGCCTAGATATAAGATATCAATGCTGTTTTTATTATCCACTTCCTTTGTAATATTTTCTAAAAAATTTAGCAAATTAGTTAAACAAGAATGCCCACTAATAAAACCATGCTGACTATTTGTAATTAAGTTATATTCTTCCAAGAAACTAATTATTTTATCCTAAATAATGCTTTCAAATGTCTTACCGATTAAATTTGTTAAGCTTATATCCTCCATAACTAAAAATTGATCTGTGGCTTTTCCTCGTTTAATCATTCCTTATATTTTTTCGTACATTGCTTCAATTTCCTCATCCTCTGAGGCTGCTTTAGGCTTTTTCATTTAAATAAGCACCAAGTCTACTGGATTGGCTTTGATTCGCACTAACGTCAGTCTGTCTCTACACTGAAGAAGCTTTGTTAGTCATTGACTTAAATTCCTATCCAATATTATAGCTACACCCTTCTTCCATTTTCTCCATCGGAGTTTGTGATCCACTTACAAAATCTCCAGTGCCCAACCACCTCACTTCACTCATCCCTAGGACATTTATTTTCCCTTTTTCCATTTCCCATTTTATATTCTATAACTTTCCATAGTCCTCACATTCCATGTGCCCACTTTTATCCTAATATATATAGTATGTATATATATATATATTGTGGCGGTGTGTGTGTGTATCCGTAGTGGGCGCACACAGTCGTTGTCTAGGGGTATGATTTCAAGGTGACCAACGTGGAGTTACTCCGAAAATGCCTATAATGAACAATGCCAAACGACCGTACTGAAGAGTGATGTGAAATTGTATTACCACAAAAACATAGTATAACACAATGTAGGTAAGTAACAAAAACAATCAACGAATACTTAACTTAGGAAGGAAGCAGAAGAACGCTCCAACACAGCAAGCCAGAAACTACGCCGGTCAAGGAAAGTCAAGAGGGCGAGATCCAACCAGTCGCAGAGTCAAAACCAGAGTTTCGCTATCAAACGGAGGATTACCTAACAGGCCGAATTCCCGCCTAAGAAAGAGAGCAGAGTGGTCACTGTCTAAATAAAGAAAGACAGAGGACAGCAACAACAAGTGGGAAGAGCTGGAATCTGTTACACCTCCGCACCCCAAAGACAGTGGCCATCTCTTGAAGAGGAAAGAAGAAGAGCAGTGCAGGATAAAGCAAAGATAGCGAAAAGAAGATCACAAGAAAGACAAAGAAGAACTAAAATCACAATAGAACAGAATAGAAAAGAGATAGTATAGAATAGACTAAATTAAACTAAACAATCACACTAGCAAGAAAACAATCGTCTATTAAACGAAATGTAATTCGACTCAAGCATCCATCAGCATTCATACTTTAAAAATTAACTCAATATCATATCGTGTGTGAGACAAAGAAATGTTCAAATAAAAATGTTAGACTCCACTCACGATGAAATAAAAGAAACTAAAATAATTTACATATGCGTGAACTTGCGCGAACAATCGCATAGTATTAAACAAAACGCAAGGATGGTCAAAAAGAAGTCCAGACAGCGCTCCACGAGAGCACAGAGAAAAGCAGTCGACGAGGACGGCGACAGAGGGAAACCTCCGACGACGGCGCCCACAGCATCAAGGAGAGAGAGAACTTCCCGCCAGAGCAGAACAGAGTCGCCACACAGCAACGAACGCCGGCTCACAACCAACAACCAGGAGGCAACTCCAGGAACGGCGGCAGGGACGACACCTCTAGCTAGACAACAGCACAGATCCTAGACTGCGCAAAACGAATAAACACAAAACATTAACTAAGTGCGAAGAAAACAACTTAGTATTATTCAGTCAATAAGAGTGAAGCGACCGGCTCCTAACCATAAGGCAATATCAGGGACGTACAGCCCATCGACAATACAAAATTTAAATGAGGCATCGCTAACGTAGTTAAAGAAGACTTGGAATGAAATGAAAGCAACTCAACTGAAAACACAGTTAAGTAAAACTAAATAAATAGAACAATTTATTCAGAAAAATTAACTCTCTTCCAAGCTTTTAAAATAAAATGAAAATTAAAGTGGGCTCACTAAAAATAAAATTTAATTCTAGAGAAGAATTACAGTGAAACTTGAATTCAATTTAAACTTTCTCCGTCTAATTAAGTACAGCCTGAAACTAGATGAGAAGTAAAACGAACAAGTACTAAGTACTACAGTACTGTCGTAAACATAAAGTAAATTAAACTTAGTCTACATAAAGATTCAACTGATGAAAACTAACTAGGAAAAATGTAACTAAAAAAAATAATTAAAAAAAAGGTCATGTTTAAAGCTACGTGGTCGACTCAGTGATCTAAGCACCACCGAGGAACTTTTAACATATCACAAAATATCTAATAATAGCAATGAATGAAGAGGACCAAAAGAAAAAAAAAACATTAATTGAATCAAATCAATTAATTAAGCAAATTGAATCAAATCAATTAACTAAGCAAATTGAATCAAATTAATTAATTAATTAATCAATTAATTAATTAATAAATTAGCAATTCCTATAGGCCTATAGAGCCAAACTGTTAAGTAGATATGAGGCTAGTCAAAAAAAATATATTTAAAAAAAAATAAAAAAATATGTAAGTCTCATGAAAT
The DNA here is from genome assembly GCA_905160935.1 of Enchytraeus crypticus. Classification (NCBI taxonomy): domain Eukaryota; kingdom Metazoa; phylum Annelida; class Clitellata; order Enchytraeida; family Enchytraeidae; genus Enchytraeus; species Enchytraeus crypticus. The sequence goes on along the minus strand of CAJHZI010000445.1, from coordinate 16,568 downwards.
AAGTATGTATTAAGAACTATTATTAATGTATTAAATAATGTCTTGAAATAGCAAATGTAAGACAAAAAAATTTATGTTCAGAAACATGTATAAAATAACTATGTGAAGACTTACTAATAACGACTTGAGGTCTAACACAAAATCATGTATGTCACAGCATAACACGATTAAGTAAATGAAGAAGCACATAAAATAATAAACCAAATAGAGAAATGATAGAAAGGAGGAAGAACAAGGAACGGGCTAATCACTGATGTAGAGTACCCTATTGGTTACTGCTACAACTTGATGAAAGCTGTAGCAACCTCTCTCTTAAAACAACATCCAGAATAGGACAAAGGATACTCTTCTGTATCTAATTAAGTCAGAGTGGGCCTGGACAATAAGTCAGCCATGATATTTTCTCGACCAGGTTTGTACTTAATCTCAAAGTCAAACTCCTGTAATTCCAAGATCCATCGAAGAATCTTCCTGTTGTGGTCCTTCATGTGTTGCAAGGCAAGTAGAGGGTTGTGATCCGTATGTATGGTGACTGGTGAACCTCCGAAGTATACTTATAGAATTCAGAGGGAACTGAATCTGATATCATTGAGAGAAGTGCACCAGAATCACGTAGTGACACCAATTTCAATTTATGACCCTCTGTTGATTCTAATACAAGTGGTTTTGTGAAAGGCAAAAACATTGTATCTACTTTAGATAGGTCATCGAGAGAGCAAGAGATAAGGGAATTCACTGATATAGCATTACTGACAGTAATGCATTGCTGAATAATCTTATGAATTCTAGCAGCATTAGAATCGTTAACATCATTAGCCTTAACATCAACAGCAGGAGTATCATGTGGATGAAGAGCCATATCGACGAGGTATATCTCCGCATCCTGTGTATCGACTCTATCTATTAAGTTAACAGAACGTGTGTAATCACCTTTGTGTTTGTGGTCATTTGTGGATTTCTGATTGGAGGGGAACCTTTGAGGGTTCGATGCCTTGCTATTGAAGTGTGGACGATTTGATTTTTCTTTACTACTCTCATCACGAGCTTTTCGTCTGCACTCGGAAGCCTTGTGACCAATAGTGTCACAGTAGTAGCACTTAACAACAGGTCTATCAGAATTGTGATGATTTGACTGATCAGAATCAACAGGGACAACTTTATTTTGAGAAGAGTCTGATGACTGCTTAGGTTTATAAAAATTGTCGTCTTTCTGACCATGTAATGACTGATTAGAGACAAAAAATTGCAATGCGGACACTCTATCATCAAGTTTGCTGGCGAGTTGATAAACACTATCATATTGTAGATCTATCGAGTACCTCTGAAGATCCGGTGGGAGTTGAGCAACTAACTGCTCCTGAATTATTAGCTCTTTAAAACCATCTAGGTTGTGTAAAACATCCTTGGAGGACATCCATCTCTCAAGACGTATTCCTTGTACATGGACATAATCGACGAAACTTTGTGAAGGAGCCTTCTTGGAGTTTCTAAAGTTGGACTGGTATCGGTAGGAAGTGAGTTGAAACGATTTTAGTAGCGTTTCCTTAACACTATCATAATTATAGTGCAAGTTCTCTGGCATACTAGTCCAGACTTTAAGCAATTGATCTTTCAAATGACCTTGAAAGATGTGTACCCAAAATTCCTTCGGGATTTCGAATAACGTTGCTGAACGTTCCAGAGCGATCAGCCAGGAATCTAGATCAGCAATAACTAATGGAGTTAGTCTCCTTTCACAACTATTAATAGTTGAGAGCCACGATGAGAGAGAATTCCTATCTCGAATGGATGGATCACTCTCTGAATTAGTTCTATCCTCAGATCTAGATCCAAGAGTTGCTTGTAACCTTAGGACTTCAAGTTCATGAGCTCTAGTTTCTAATGTCTGCTCGTGACGTTGTTTTTCTAATTGAGCATTATCAAGACGAGCTTGAGCCTCGTGACGAGCGGCTATTTCTAACTTCTCCATCTCAAGTCTGTTTTGCCTCTCTAATTTTTCATTCTCATCTTTGTTAAGTTGGCGCTGTAACTCTAGTTTTTCAATCTCAAGTCTGTTTTGTCTCTCTAATTTATCAGTCTCAATTTGGGCAAGTTGTATTTTGAGTTTTAATGTCTCAATGGAGTCAGAATCAGAATTGGGTTTTTGATTTTGAGACAATTCAGTCTTGGATCGTAGATCTACAGTGGACTGTGAAATTGTGCTATCTAATTTATCAGATTTAACATTGGTATCTGTTCTGGGGCTGGCTATGATAGAAATAGGGAAAAGTTTATCTTTTATAGCCGTAGTCAACTGAGCTTTAGTGAAACTAGTTGGGTGCGCAATATTATATTTAGATGCAACTTCTTTCAGTTTGGACATTGTCATACTACTCAAATCTGACTCTGAGAGCTCCTGGAAAGCTTCTGAGCTTAACCTAGGTTCTGATGACGCCATAGTTTTAAATTAGAGAGCTCACGAAATTTACAAGAGACTAGACGAAGCTAGTAACCAAACAGACTAGTGCTATACTAGCAACCCAAAAATAAATAAAGTTTAAAAGCCTTACTGATTCGATTTTGAAATAAAGGGAATTTTAGGGACTGATAACTTTAAATTTATTCTAATTTAATGAGCAACAAACATGAAAAATGTTTCGTAGAGAAATAATTATAATATGCTAGAGAAACTGACGTGAAATTAATTAAATAATTTCTACAAACTTGTAAGAATGACTTTTAATGAAATGAGATGAAATATTATTAGAATTTTAAGCCAAAATGATTAATGAAGCGCTACACTAATCTAATGAGAGGTAAAAGAGTAATTCCCGTATTAAAACGTTACAAAAACTTGTAGATACCTGAATTAAGTGCCGAAGTAGGCGATGAAATGTGAAAATAAATCAAAGTAATTAATTTTACCACATAAATAAACTTTAATGCTGCGCATGAATACCGTGGTGGCTGTAAGAGCCGTGAATTTTATGAATGAAATGAGCTCGGGCCTTTAAAATGCTATTTAAATTCGCCAAATTTCAAGAATAATTTTACGAGGCTATAAATAACCAAAAGTCACAAAACTTGAGTACTATGTTCAGAAGAACTTGAACTTACCCTATGTTAAATTGTAGAGAATTTAACGGAAAACAAGAGTATTAAAATCTCTGTTTTAAACTTAGTAACACTAAGTGAGATACGCAGCAATACAAGCGGTGACACAGGTATAGACACTGGACCGTGTATTCTCGTAAACAAGCTACTACCTTACACCGAGGTAAGTAGTCAAATTTTAGACTGTGAAAGTCATTCAACAAATTGGTAATAATTTGTGAATTTCTGAAAACTAATTAATGAATGTTAGGACAGGTACAGGAAAATTTCTTGAATCCGCAGATAAACAAGAATGTATGTCGCTAAGCATTTTGGCTTGTCTAGTAGTAAAAATTTTGAGAAAAGCTCAATTCTGAAATTTTTGAACTACGGACAAAAATTTTCCCAGGTCTCCACCTTAAACAGGTTTAAGACGGGAGGACGAGGCCCCATGTGGCGGTGTGTGTGTGTATCCGTAGTGGGCGCACACAGTCGTTGTCTAGGGGTATGATTTCAAGGTGACCAACGTGGAGTTACTCCGAAAATGCCTATAATGAACAATGCCAAACGACCGTACTGAAGAGTGATGTGAAATTGTATTACCACAAAAACATAGTATAACACAATGTAGGTAAGTAACAAAAACAATCAACGAATACTTAACTTAGGAAGGAAGCAGAAGAACGCTCCAACACAGCAAGCCAGAAACTACGCCGGTCAAGGAAAGTCAAGAGGGCGAGATCCAACCAGTCGCAGAGTCAAAACCAGAGATTCGCTATCAAACGGAGGATTACCTAACAGGCCGAATTCCCCGCCTAAGAAAGAAGCAGAGTGTCACTGTCCTAATCAAGAAAGACAGAGACAGCAACAACAAGTTGGAAAGCTGAATCGGTTAACAATATATATATATATATATAATATATATATATATATATATATATATATATATATATATATATGTATATATATGTATATATATATATATATATATATATATTAGGAACTCAAGCAGCATATTTCTTCTCCTACCCATACCTCTGGTCACATCCTTGATCTGTTAATTACCCGTGACATGACTAAGTTGATTGACTTCGGAGTCTCAGAGTTGTTATTGTCTGATCACAGTGCAATTTTCTGCAAATTGCCTATGGTCATTAACTCCTTTTCTTCTAGAAATATTAAAAGCTATTGTAAACTCTCCTCCATCAATATTTCTCCATTTTCTGCCGATATTATGGCTTCTTCATTATATTCCAGTCTAACTTCAACTGTTGCTAATTTTACACAACAATTTCACTCTGTGCTTTCGTCTTTATTAGACAAGCACGCTCCTCTCTTAACTATTTCTTGTCTCTCCAACCCGAGGAAACCCTTTATTTCTGATGAAATTCTCGTACAAAAATCCTTACGTTCCAAACTAGAATCAAAATATAGGAGAGATAAGAAAAAACCTCCTGAAATGCAAAACCCCACGATCAAGGCTAACTACATTAAACAACGTAAGTTAGTTGATCATATGATCTCCTCCGCAAAGAGTTCTTACTTCAAGAACTTGATCTTGCAGAATCAAAACTGCCCCAAAAAAACTTTGGGGAACCCTTGATTCACTGCTTGGTCGGACTATCCCTAAGTCTCTTCCAAATTCCAATTCTCCGTCAACTCTTGCTAGCGATTTTCTTAATTTCTTTGATGTTTAAATTACCAGACTCTGTTCTTCTATTCCTCCCTGTCCTGAGACTATTTCATATCCTTCTATGCCAAATCCTCCTCTGCTGTTAAATTTTAAACCTGCTTCTCTTGAAGAAATCCGTCATCTAATACTCTGCTCTACCGACTCATCTTGCTCGCTAGATGCCATTCCAACCAAACTACTTAAATCTTGCATTGATGCCCTCCTACCTCCAATTACCCATCTGGTTAATCTTTCACTTTCTGAAGGATTTTTTCCATCTACTTTTAAAAATGCTGTTGTTTCTCCTCTGCTTAAAAAGCAATCACTTCCTAAAGATGATCTTTCTAGCTATCGTCCCATTTCCAACTTAAATTTCATTTCCAAAATCTTGGAAAAATAATCTACACTCGCTTATGCAGCCAACTCGAGTCTTTTCCTTCTCTATCTTGTTTCCAATCTGCATATCGAAAGCTTCACTCCACTGAAACTGCCTTACTCAGCATTCATAATGACCTTTGCTTAGCCTTAAACTCTCAAAAGGTATCAGCCCTTGTACTACTTGATCTTTCGGCTGCCTTCGACACCATCGATCATAACATTCTTACCAGTAGACTTAAAACGTGCTTTGGTATCTCTGATTCCGCTTTCTCTCCTGTCTTTCTGGTCGCACTAAATCTGTTATTATAGACAATGAACGCTCCCCTGAACTACCTCTTCTTCGTGGTGTGCACTTGGATCTTTACTTTTTTCCCTCTACACTCCCCCCGCTCAGTTATGTTTTAGACAATGCTTCAATAGTAGTTCATTTCTATGCTGAAGATACTCAGCTGTACGTCTCATTTTCTAGCTCAGATTCATACTTGAAATTGCAACACCTTTCATCTGTTCTTGACAAAGTTTATTCATGGTTTTGCAGTAATCGTCTCTCTGTCAATCCCTCTAAAACCGAATATCTTTTAATCGGCATTCCTCAGCAAAGAACCAAAATTGCAAATTCCTCCATATATTTTCAAAATCTTGCTCTCACTCCTACTGTCAAGGCTAAAAACCTTGGTGTCATATTTGATGACATCCTTGATTTTAAATTTCATATGTCTGTCGTTCATCTTTCTTCCAGATTCGACAAATCAGACAGATACGGTCATCTCTTGATAAAAATTCATTCATAATTCTTGCTAACTTAATAGCAGAGATGAGATAGGAATTTTGTGAATTTCCAGAGTTCGGGTTCGGTTCGGTTCGGTGAAAGTTCGGTTCGGTTCGGGTTCGGTTAGCAGTTGGCAATTTGAGAGTTCGGTTTGTTGAAAATGAAAGTTCGTTTCGGTTCGTGTTCGGTTAGAACAAGAGTTCGGGTTCGGCTTGCTTTCCAAATCGCAAGTTTCGATTCGAGTTCGAACTGGTGTTTGGTTTGGATATGTTGTGCAATTGTTTAAAACTTTACTTTTATATAAGGTTATGACAACATGTTTAAAATGGGTTTATAAGTAAATAGCTTAAAAGGTCATAATCCGGCCACATTTCTCACCTGGTGAAAATATGACATGAAAAGAGAGAAGTGGTATTTATTCCTGTACATTTCTTAAAATATTGTTAGTTGACCAACAAATGTTCATAATATAGATAATTAGCTTTATTAATGTATCTGAAATATTTTCCTTGATTATAACGAGCAAATAGAATGCTTCATCAATTTTTAAATTTTTATTGTCACTATAGGCCTATATATTAGATACTTTTATAATTAAGTGGACATGTCTTGGCTAAAATTTGATCCAATATTTCAGAGACAAAGTGCAATTTAGTAACATAAAAATGTCAAATAAAGATGATTTGGTAAGCACGTGTACTTCCATAGAATAATGATCATAATATACACCGTTTGCTATCAACTGGCCAGTAATAAGCTTCATAATTTGACTTAGGGTTTCAAATTTGAAACTCTCAGATCAATTATGAAGCTACGAAAATAGTTATGAAATTATTGCATTGCTATGGTGCAAAATTATTTACTCCAGATAGTCTTAACACATGTAGACTGTCAAATATAATTATTTGTAAATCTGGCTGCAAAAATATTAAGTTAGCACACTAAATTTAGAAAAAAATCATAATTTGAATTTAACAAGAACAAATCCACCTAGATTGAGTCAAGCATTTTCAGATTTTTATGGAATACTCTCATCACTTGTGTCTCTTTGATGTTAATCTTCATTTCATATTTCAATGCCGTATCATTCAGACTATCCATTATCTTCTGTAGGCTTCTATTCCCGCTACCATTCCTTTGTACCGCTGCCATTTTAAAATTTGTGTCGGAACCAGCCTTAACTAAATATATACGCTGTTAGATACTGTAAGACATTTAAATGCAAAAGCTAATATATATTTGTATTGTTCTTACTATCTTTGTTTAATGTCAGGCTGGTGAAGAAGAAAGGAACTCCAAGAGTTTGGTTCAGTTCGGTTTGGACGAAGTCTGGGTTCGGGTTCGGTTTGGGTTCGGTCAGAGTCTGGGTTCGAGTTCGGTTCGGTTCGGTCAAAATTCTAGATTTTATGGTTCGGTTCGGGTTCGGTTCGATACCCATCTCTAGTGATTACTCATGTTCGTAGCAACTCGTTTTGTTAAGCTAAACACAGACGATAAATTTAGCGACAGACATTATTGTTATTAAGTACAAAATCCAGAAGGTATGTCAACCAAAGCTCTCATATAGGTAAACACTCAGAAATTCAGCCAACAAGGCTTGCATGCGTCAACGCTTAATTGCTACTCTTATTTAGGCAGTACTTGTTGCAAGTAATATTTTAATAGTTGAGGTTACTAGATATACGAGTTTAAAAGTAGCTAGTTACTCATTTTCGTTACTCTTCAATAATTTGCCAATACTAGTTACTTTACTAGTTACCCAAAAAGGTATCAAGGCTAGCTACACTGCTGCATAAATAACTAATTTGTAAAAACAAAATATTTTATATGAAAATTTCAAGTTTTACAATTCAAATTCAATACAATACAAATTCAAAGTCAATAACAATCGCAAAGTATCTACATATATGCATATAATGCAATCACACCACTTCATATAGTAGCTTCCAATGCTCTTTCAATGGCTATAATTTTGTAAAAGAAGAAACTTTAGAAGAAGCTTGTCAAAGTGCTCGTAGGTCAGACTGTTTCTCGTTGTAACGCACGTATATGTTAGCCAATGCTGCACATCTCTTCACTGACGCACTGGATGCAAGGCTTTTATTTTCAGACTATCCAGTACTATCCACCATAGTACTGAATAGTACATAGTATTCACCATAGTCTGTCCCATAAAAGCAGAAGCTGTGGGTACCTCGCTAGAATTTTATGCTACAGTGGTAGCAATGGTGTACCCGTGTTATGTCCGGGTTACTTGAAGAATAGACCAACTGTATAAATATGCACGTGATATAGAAGGCGACATATAATCAAACCAACGGCAGAAAGGGCATTCGGTTGGTGAGCGCCTAGGCTCCAGAAGTTTGTACAAAATTTAAAGAAATGGAAAACTTCAAAAGAAATAAAAAAGAAAACTTCATCTATACCGACCCTAGTTAAACTTGGGATTAAAGGTAAGATGATGATGATGATGATGATGATGGTGGTGGTGGTGGTGGTGGTAGCAATGGTATCAACTATATTAGCCTCAGCCTGCATGACTGGCATCAGACTGTGCTGGGCACGAAGTCTCTCAGTCTCAGACTGGATTCAAGGAAGTAATTATACTACGGAAAAAGGAGTAGATACGGATATATTAGGAATATAAGATACTACGGATACGAGACTGCATAAGCGGCAAGAACTTACCAAGAGTAGCAAACCAGTAGCAAACTGTTACTCACATTAGTAACATGTGACCAACAGTAATTAGTTGCTGCACTAGTTACATATACTTTAAATATAACTAGCAACATGTATAGTACCTGGAGTTGCTGTAACTAGTTACTATCCGGCACCACTTTTCTTAGAATATTTGCAACCAAACAATATCGTGGTAAATAAGTCAAAACACGAAGATAAAACATATTAAACAGCTCGTTTTCAGTACACTTTCTATTATAAAACATATGTAAAACATTTAAATAGCATGTACACACTTGCTCATCAACTCTTGAAAATTATAAACAGAGCTTACACCTCAACTTGCTGGTAAGTCACACACACAATGCCATACATACAGGCTTGACTAGGTTGTCGATGATACTGTCCTGCTGATATAATATTTTGACAGGCTGAAATGAAGAATACAGTATATACATGTACATGTATATACATGTACAGTATATACATGTACATGTATATACGGGCATTCGGGCAACGATATCTCGATGTCGGCTATAATGCTGAAAATTGATAAATGCCAGAATTCTCAGCATACTACATGAATATGGTGCATTTTGTCAGTCAAAACTAAGATTTAAAGGATTTATAACTTAAAATATTTAAAGTGTGCGCTAACGAAAATTGAAAACTTTTCAGTTCGATGTCACGCCTCATCCTAATCATAAGTATTCCTATCATCTATCAAGAATACGTTTAGTTTTCTTGTCTTGTATCCAGAATACATTTAGTTTTCTTATCATGTGTCCAGAATACGTTTAGTTTTCTTATCATTTGTCCAGAATACGTTTAGTTTTCTTATCATGTGTCCAGAATACGTTTAGTTTTCGTTGCATTATTAATTAAATCAATGTGTGTTGGATTTCGCAAACTTGAAGATAGACCGCAAGAAAAGCACTGGAGAATTGCTTCGAGGATGTCAATTGAAACCATATTTGAAGCTATATTTTAATCTAAAATCAATATCAAGGACGAGTCTGGGCTATAAGAGAGTCTAAATTATTAATATTTTCTAGGACATTTAAAGGGACTTACTGCTATTAATAGCAGTACCTCACTGTTGTATTTGAATGTCTGAATAGCGTAGTGGTAACGTCATGAAGTTTTAATTGACAGATTCTGAAACGAATTGAACCCCCGTGGGTTGAATCCCAGCCGCGCCTATCTGAGAGTAAAATCTCGGACATTCACTGGACTGGTTATACGGAAAATGAACTAAATTTCCTAACGGTTTAACGTGTGGTGTTAAAAAGTGATAGATATCAACATAGTTGATCATTTCACCATAATGCGTGCAGACTTTTTTTGAACTGATGCAGTTAGCAAATATTATGCGATTGAATATTAACTTATTTATTAATATCAATGAACGGTACAAATATAAATTTTGACTTACCTTTCGAATTAGTTATCTTCTTGTGATCTGGTGCCAAATCATTTCCACTAGTAACTCCACGGTCACTCGCTCTTTTAGAGAACACAGCTGCTGGTATTAGAGTTGTCCAGATTAAAACAAGAACACAAGTCCTGCTAAGATCTCTAAGTACAAGCCTGTCCGAGGACAAAATGCTGCCAGTGCGGAGTCCCTTCATCACAGCGATACTCTTCGCATCCTTATCACTACAAGTCATCGCTGTTCCAGAAAATTCCAATGTCCTAGATTCGATTCTTCCGGAGTTACTGTGTATGATCCTCTTAATGATATTTTAAACTCTGATTCACTGCTTCTTTAATTGAGATTCTCCAACTATGATTCCTTGTGAATCTCTATTAGGTTTACCGTTCTTTAAACATGTGACGACGAATCAATTAAACAGCAGATTACTTTAAACAGTTGTCTGGTTGTGATCGTTTTGGAGTTAAGAACTTTAACGACAATTTTGAAAACTTTTCATATAGCACTCACTAGATTCATTAGCAAACAGGACTAGAATTTATATACAGAGATAAGTATCTGATTAATTCTACATGCAATGGCGTTGCAATTAATCACCTATGTACGTATTTAAATTATGCATGCAATTATTTAAGTTTGGGTAAGCGACGAAACCTGTCGTTACATCGATTGTACATGTAAATGCAAGTATCATTTGAAATGCAAGTTAAATGCAAGTAGGCCTATTTAATTAAATGCATTTCAAGTATTATCAAGTATTTAATTAAGTATTAAATGCAAGTTTAATGCAAATAAAATGCATTAAATGCAAGTATGATTTAGTTATGACTGAGAATCCTGAATACAATCCTCAGCCGATTCACATAAGCAATTAAAATGTTATTAGTGGAATCCCGGACACAAATATAGAAGTTAATATATAAATATAAACAAATCGCAAAAATCACAGTAATTAGAGTTTATTCCTAATAAGTAACTGGGAATAATTATATTAATTAAGCCTCAATTAATTAAATTAATTAATTAATTAATCAATTAAAATTGAAATATGAATATATTTAAATTAAATATGAAAGTTAATTTTTTAAAATTAACTAAAGGTTTAAATTTACATTTATTTAATTTCAAAATTTAACTCTAAATTAGTAGTAACGTACGTTGTACAGATCTAAAATAAACCAACAGTCAGTGGCAGGTCTACTTCTGTTACGTTTCAATGCACTAGCACAGGTGACTTGACGCAATATCAAACTGTCCCGGACTATTTGAGTAAAAACCTGAAGGCTTTTATTCTACGAGGTGCAAATGTTTTTCCGTTAGCTAACAGACCAGAAAAGGTGCCGCAAAGTTCTACACTCAAATCATCATTGCAGTCGTAGTAACCATCCTACTTGCCTTTCCCACGATAAAGCCCGCACAGTAAGGCTTGATATAGACCTATCTGGGAATGAATATATTCATGGATGTGGAGATGTCATTGGGGTGCTATTTATTATATATTTTGTAGGACACTAAAGAACGTGAAAACAGACTGTAAAAGTTGGAATTGTTCACCAGAAAACTTTCATTTTATCAGAAGAACCAGATAATAAAACTGAGATTTCGACGCTCTGAATTTATAAGACACTATCAATTAAAAAATTAGTTTGCTGATGTTGATTATTCTAGAAATGACAACTTTTAACTAAGTCAATTCCTAACTTAGTCTCAGAAGTTACTTTGGTTAGAAACTGTAGAAACAGTCTCGTTTAGAGCCTAGGTGTGGTAGAGAATTGGGAGCAGTGAAGAGAGATTTTAACAGAATTTATGCTCTAAATGTTGTGAGTTATATATTTTTCTATAACACTGACTTTCTAGGCTTTTAAAATCGGACGATCAGACGTCTGACCTCATTTACAGTCACGTGACCTCATTTACAGTCACGTGGACAGAAATAGTAAAACGTGTGCAGTACTGTAAGTTAATCCTTAGCTTATTGTAATAGCGCCGCATTACTCAACGCTCCTACATCTATTACTCAAATCTCTACTTCTAATTATACAGCGCCCCTACCTCCATTTGCCTGCGCCCCTACCTTGATTACTCAACATCCCTACTTTTATTTCTCAACGCCCATATACCTATTTTATCATGCTCTTTTTCCTCTCTCCTCTCTCTCTCTCTCTCTCTCTACAAACCAGTCATCTATATATCTTTTCCGTGAACTTTTTCTTTCCATCACAGTTTTTCTCTCTCACATCTCACTTATTATAAATGATGTGGCTTGTGTTATTAGTCGAAATTTATTTCATGCATGGAATGGTGTATGACTAGAATAGATATAATATGTTTCTATAAATATATCTAATATAATGAGCCAGTTCTGTCTGTCTGTCTGTCTGTCAGAAGTAACGCTGGAGCCAAACGTCATATTTATAATTCCTTAATTGTTACGCTAATTTCAATTCTGTCATATGACGAATTTTTGGTTATGGCGAGTATATAGTTTATTTTAATCACAGCGTCATATTTATATTTCATACATATTAACGCTAGTTGCAGCTCTGTCATTTGTCCATTATAAATTTTGACGAGTTTAAACTTATGGCGAGTATACATTTAAATATAATCACAGCGTCATATTTATACATGTAGTTCCCAAATAATTTTTTCATATATAAGAAACTTCTATATATTAATTTCTTCGGAGTGGTATGGTACATTGCTAGAACGTGTACCTTAGGATTGAGATGTTGTGGTTCAAATCCAGGTTCAGTTATATAAGTGCCAATTTTTCTTAGACGTGTGCGTTTTTGCGCACGGAAACATCTAGTGTAGTAGTATAATATTCAGTGGCGTCACCACGGGGTTGTTTGAAGTCTAAACAACCCCACTTCTGAAAAATGACCATAGCAACTCTGTGCAAATTCTGAGATTATTTTATATAGCGGGGGGAGAGGGTATGCTAGTCTGCAATTACTACGCTACTCATTCTAGCGCGTAACCGATCCTAGTCATAAGCAGTCCTGGGTAGTGACTAGTAAAGCAAATTGTTAGTTACTTTTGCGTTACTAATAATTTCTAAAGTTTAGTTTTCTTAAGCACTCAATCAAAAAACGTAAAATGAGCCAATACTATTATTTATATCTAGGGACTTATTTTTTGTTCTTGGTTGTTTTGTAGCGACGTGTAGTGTATTACTAGAATATTTATTTAAATGATATTAATCTTAATTAATCTTAAGTAATATTAATTATTTATAATTAATGATTATCTTAATTGAAATTAATTTTATAGGAATGTCTCGCATTTATGTTAGTTTGACCTTCATAATGATCCGTTGCCATTGTTAGCCAAACTATTATTAAATAACTTAAGGTTCATTGCACCTATTATTTTTTGTTCACGATGTTTGCCTGTATTTAATGTTTCTGATATCTGATATAGTTTTTATAAATAAACTATGACTCTCTGTCTCTCTCTCTCTCTCTCTCTCTCTCTCTCTCTCTCCTCTGCTTAAGGCAAATAAAAGAGCATTTGAAGCTACTAATTGAAATGATGTGACTGGATCTAATACACTGTATTAGACACTCTGCACTTGTTAATGGCTTCAGGTTGGTTGCTAACTTGCAATTCCATATAAAATATATTCCATTATTAAGCGGCATTGTAAATAGCAATTACTTAGTTACATAACTTAAGTACTTAGTAAAGTAACAAGTACTTTTTGGAAAGTAACTAAATTGAGTAACTAGTTACATTTTCACTCAAGTAACTATAACTAGTTACATTTTACGAGTAGTTAGCGCAGCACCGGTCATAAGCTAGAGTGCAATAATCTACAGGGTGGTCCAGAATAAATGCAACTACTTTGAAGGCTAGTAACTTAGACAACTTTTATCCAAACATCCTACTTTATTTTTATATATTAAATTAAAAACAACTCTCATTTCTATTAACTTGCTAAAAATGTCTAAGAGATACTACTACACATGCTTGAGAAGTTATCATTAGTCGCCGATATGTAATTTTCATGTCCTATGATCGCCTGTATGAAAGTAAACCTGCCAGAGTATATTGAACCGTAGAACTGGCCACCTAACAGCCCTCCCCCTGATTTGAACCCGATTTACTATTCGTTCGTTTACTATTGTCTTCAGCAATTAGTCTATCATGAACTAAATCACGACGTTGAACATTTGAAACGAGTCATTTTCCTCCGTTCATCTGAGATCAGTCAGACACTGGTGGACTCGGTAATTGATCAGGCACATGGTGGACACATTGAACATTTGTTCAATTAATTCTCAATTCACTTAGGACATTGATAGAAACTGCAATGCGCTTTTTGAAATAGTTAAGGCCCAATGCATAATCTTGAATTCTTGATTTTTAGATTTTGAGTTTTCGCGAAATTGCATTGAAAATTACATATCGGCGACTAAGGATAAATTCTCAAACGTTTGTATTAGTATATCTTAGGTATTTCGTAAGTTAATAGAAAAGAGAATTGTCCTTAATTTGATGTATCAAGGAAGAAGTTTGGACAAAAATTGTTCAAGTTATTAGCCTTCAAAGTAGTGGCATTTATTCTGGACCACCCTATAAAAATGCCAAATCCGAACCGACCCGAACTCTTAAGTGATTCAATGTAGTCTACAAAAATTGCATGTACGCCTACATGAGTGTACCGAAACGAACCCTATTCTGAAACTTTATTCTTCTTTTACGCATTACTTGCAACGAACGACATACTGGCTTTCAAGATAAAAATGTGCATATTAATTAGATCAATAAGAATGAATTATTTCTTTTTGATTAAGTTATATACCAATTCTTACAATATCAATTTCAGATAACGAGATGAATGTCTATGTACTTTCGATGTTTACGAGGTCGACTTAATTTGATCGCTATAGTAATTGGCACTGGATAGTGTTTGAAGTAAACTTTATGGAAATCAACATTCTCTCAACACACAATTTGGCTTATCTCCAATTAATCAATTGAATATCTAATTAATCAATTGATTATCTAATTAATTATTTTATCAACGGCTATTAGGTCATTCATTAATGCTAAAACAAAAAAAACTATACTTAATTTTCAAATGGTATTTAATATTTAATAGTGAAATAGAATTTTTAGTAATTCAAACTTGAGTTGACTTACAATAGTTATTATTTATCGTTTTCGAAAACTCAATGCTAAATTGTTCATGTTCTTTTGTGGTAGCTACATTCATATTGCTTGTTTAATTCTTTAACGGCTGCTTTTGTACGTGTATATTTCTGTATCCGCAAAACTTCCAGCCGAGATAAACAAATAAACTAGTTAAATAATTACACTTTTAATTGCAAATGAATTATCTACATAAGGTGGTACTAGGGAGCACCACATGATGGAGCCATCATATCACCACATGGTGACATGGTGGCACCATATCACCGATCTTAATAGTGAAATTTTTTTTGTCAACTTACTTCAAAATGATTTGTTTCTGCTTTTACACCACTTCGATCTCTTAACTGCCTAATCAACACTTGCGCTAATTGATCTCATTTAATTTTTATCTCAATTATTGAAGTTGATGAAAAGTTTCTAAACACTCTATCCAGACCAATACAAATCAAGTTTTCGCTTTACAGAGACATTGTATGGTTATGTCTAATTCGTGGTTATATATACGACAGCTTCAATAAAAATTCTAACCATACGGGATAAAAATAGAATTTAGGATAAGCGTTGTTTCGCTTACAAATGACTAATTACAATCGGTACTGCGCAATTAGCATCGCTGGCGGAATGACGGACATCGGAATGCGAGAGCAAAAAATGCGACGTGATTAAATTGTTCAAACTCATCTGATTTGATAATTCATGCAGAATACATTAATTACCGGATATCATAAATCGGTTCTACGCTAAATTAATGCAAACACGTTACGCACATTATTCGTCAGCAGAAACTCGAAAGCAAATTCCATGACGTTTAAAATAATTAATTCTTATCACGAATACCGAATTTACTTTACACTTTTTCGTCCTCTTAATCAGAGTCGTTGAAAACAGCTTTGAGAGTACTTTTATATAATAAATGTGGTCTAATTTCGCATAAGCAAACGCGAGCCCCTTTAAGGTTAAACAAATTTGCTTATCATTAGCTTATTTCGTAAACGGCTTTAGGCAAATGGTAAAAAATTACTGATATCTTGCATCCATAAAGTTATGTTTCAAATCTATGTAATAGCGTAGTATATACCAAAGTTTTCACTATCTTTATCTTTTTGTCTTTCTTTAGACTTTTTTGTTAAAAGTTCTTTCGTATTGCCGAAGGCCTCTATTTCTTGTGCAATCCTGCTGCATATTTCAGTCTCACATTTCCCATCACCTGTTATAGTAAGATCTAAATAGTTGAAACTCCTTACCTGTTCCAATCTCGTACAACTTATTATAATATAGACTTCACCTCTATTATGGGACACTCATCACTTTGTCTTTTTTATGTTTATATTCATTCCATATTTCAATGCCGTAGCATTTAGACTGCCCATTATCTTCTGTAGTCAAGTCTCGTTTCT
>CAJHZI010000444.1:907500-916523 GCA_905160935.1 Enchytraeus crypticus | reverse complement strand
ATATATAATGCACTTGCCCCGTGTTGCGCTCGGTGTGGTTGGACCACTGCAGAATAGGGCAACCGCAAACAATCTGCTGCGTGTACGTAAGAAGCGACTAAAGGCAGGAGCTGAGAATGGTAAGAGGGGACCAACCTCATCATGAAATACTTTCCCGCAGGATTAAATGGTAATTAATCCACCTAACTGAGGAAGGCAACGGAAAACCACCTCAGAAACCATATTTTTCCCAAGCTATAGACTACATAAGGTATGGATAAGGCTTAGACTTTGTGAAGTGATTAACTTGTTGATCTAAGGAGTGCTCTTGTGGAGCGAGAAAACAGACTTTGAGTATGAATATGTGCCTTGAACCTGCCACTTGTCAGTGCACTGAAGAGATATATGCACTTATACTCTCATACACATACATACAATCCTTGTTTCTCTGCACAGAAATAGCGCCAGTAAATGCTAAACAAGCTAACGGTTAACAAATGACTCAGTAAAGCTAGGATCTGGCTGATCTCTAACCCCTGACCTCCTGTATGTCTGGTAAATACTCTAATAAGTAGACTCTACGGCTTGTATCTAAACTACGTAACATAGTTTATAGCATAAATTATAATAGTGTATAGAAACTAAAACACTAATGTTAATGTCAGTTTCCTAACTCGAAAGCGATGTCTCAGTGACGGTAGAGCCCAGGATTTGAACCCCGCACATACTGATCGTGGTTGAATAACTCATCGACATCACCACTGGCTCCAATGTAGAGCAGTATAATACACAATAACAGGCAATTAGGATACAGGCCATTGCTGTGTTAAACAACTCTCGGTCATTACTGTTATTTTCTTCAGTATATAATGAAGTCGTCAACATTTTGAATTAGAGTCGGTTAATGAACCTCAATTTAATTTTCATTGTGGAGTTTCATTGATTTCGATATTGACATGAACGACGACAATTCTTCGATTGAAATTGTTTACTATTGTTGCCGCATATGTTGGTCAATTTTAAATTAATAATTTAATTATAAATTAATTATAAGTCAATTATAATCCTACGCATATTACACAAGAGTCGTTATTTACCTGTTATTGTTTCTTCTGATAGAAATCATCTTGAATTATATGATCTATCCTCAAGTCCCTCTTGTACGAGGAACCAAACGTTAAATGTTCATTGCATTGTAATGAAAATAACAGGCAACGATAGAGAGACTTTAACTTTTATAATGAGAATATTTTGACAATTAAATTACTGCAAAATATTTGCCAACTAAATGATGTTTTAAATATTTAATCAGTATTTGGCAGTATGTTTTATTTACTTTTATCAGTACTTAGGAGTTTTAGAGTGGGTTCAAATCCCAGCCGCGCTGATCTGAGAGTAAAATCTCGGACATTCACTGGACTGGCTGTACGGAAAATAGTCTTATTTGCCTAACGGTTTAAACATGTTGTAATAAAAGTGATAGATATCAACATTGATGATCATTTCACTATAATGCGTGTTAACTTTTTAGAAGTATTTATCAGAATTTACATGTAGTAGCATTTCGCAGTTTCTATTAGTATTTAGGTGTATTTACTATATTTAGGACTTAGTGCTTACTGTTTGGTAGATTTCTTAACCAATGGTTGATAACAACAACATGAAACAGCTTGGAAAAAGAGTGCTAATGCTAATCAGATCTCTCTGTCACAAGGGACCGGTAAATGGAAATGAACTAAATAGCTAAATTATCAAAGTACATAATTCAAACTAGTATTATAAGTGAGCGATGTCGTCATGAATGACAGTTTCACTGGAAGAGGTAGTAGTGGAACAAAGTGAACAGATCTTTGAGGAAGACCGAGATCATTAGTACTGATGGATACCCTATAGAGTGATTGTGTCTATGAATGAAGGGAAACAAAATAGTTGAATAAGAAACACGGTGAAATTAATTGCTAGAAAGGGAGAGAGATAATATTTTTATTGAATTTTGAAGCTAATCAGAGACAGATATAGAGACAGATATAGAGACAGATATAGAGACAGATATAGAGACAGATATAGAGACAGATATAGAGACAGATATAGAGACAGATATAGAGACAGATATAGAGACAGATATAGAGACAGATATAGAGACAGATATAGGAGACAGATATGGAGACAGATATAGAGACAGATATAGAGACAGATATAGAGACAGATATAGAGACAGATATAGAGACAGATATAGAGAGAAAGGTATCATTTGCATTAAATTTTGAAGCTTATCTTTTGATTTTGAACGCATCTGCTACATCTCAATCAATGCAGCCTGTTCTCATTACGCTTCACTCCACCCTTGTCGCTCTTTCAATTCAAAATTTAGAATTCCATTCATTGATTAGCAATTAGAAAACATTTTGAATCCATTTGTTAATTTAAACATCAATCAATCTGTGCAGATTTTGACGGAACGCTGACCTCTATACGTTTAACTAGGTCAGCTTACTCATATTCATCGCCCGTTCCTTTAATCGTCAATGACATTAGATTTGGTTTTTATGAATTTCACTACATTACAAATTAATTTTACCTCTACACATTTAATTGGGTCAGCCTACTCATTTTCATCGCTCGTTTCTTTACTCGTCAATGACATTAGATTTGCTTTTTATGAATTTCACTGCATACATCGGAGAGATCTTAAATCAGGGATAACTGTAGCATTAGATGTGTACGAGTAGACCAAGATCAGGGCACATGTTAGAGTCTTCGCACCTTTGTGTCCTTTTAATTTCATGTGAATTGCTGTATTTTGTGAGACTTTTTTATATATATAATATATATTGTATACAGCAGCAGCTACAGCTACAGCTAAGGTTAACGTCAGTTTCCTCACTCGAAAGCGATATCAGTGAAGTGTGAAATGATTGAACCATTTAAATAAATAAATAAGAAAGAGGTCACAATTTCTTCAATAGTTGCTACACAGGTCTTTCGCTACAGTATATTACAAATGGTTTTGTAGTAGTCTCTGAGAGTAGTGTGAAGCACTAGTAAATATACAAAGACATAAATCTATGCACGAGATGCGTGCATTTCATGTGCACATTTAGAATCAGCACAATTGAGGGAGATCTATAAGTTAGTTGGCAAAGAGTAAATAAATTAATAGTAGCGCATGACTCTTAGGTTTTTCTTAATTAGAGATCTAAGAATAACCAGTAGCGCGTGATGATCTTTAACGAGTTAATTAGGGCACGGGAAAGTTCTCATGCTTATTTTAATTTCAAGTCAGTTTTCAGCTGTTGATCAATTGGCAGAACAAAAAAAGTAAAATTTTGCAAGATTTATCTTATTAATAATGTAACGGTTAAACTGCTTGTGTTGCAAGAGCGATTGAGCAAGAAATGTGAAAGACAAAGGGAAACCACCTCAGAAGCCGTATTTTCCTAAGCGTATAAGGTTTACATAACGTGTGGATAAGGTATAGCCTTTTGCGAAAGGATTAACTTGTTGATCTAAGGAGTGTTTTATATAGAGAGTGAAAGCAGACTCTGACCATGAATACATACCTTGGACTATTGTGCTTTAGTACAGCACGATAAACCGTAAAATAAAATTGATTAAATATAAAAAGCATTTGCAATGGGGATTGCCTGCATTATATGAACTTCATTATAGTAAGAGATTTTAGACTGAATATTTGATGGCTTTTATTAATCAGACTTCTTGCTATCAAAAGCTGTGTACTTACATTAGCAGCCATTCTTGAATCTTGAGTACCATTTAATAAAATCAAAGAATCTAGTAGAATTCACTTGCTATAGTTGCTCAACTTGCTATGCAATTACTATGATACTCAAAGTCCTGGATAACAACAACACCGGGAATCAAATACACGTAACTGCATCGTTGCTGGTCGGGGTAATTCGTGATTTTTCGGCAAATTTAGTTTAAATTATGTGTCATTCAACAGACAAAAAGTGTTAAGAGACTTTGTAATAATAATGGATGCTTTACTTATGTCACTGATTAATGTAGGCAGTATCTAAACGTTTAGTTTTACTGAATGTCTAACTCGTATTCTACGTAATGAGTGTAGGCCTATAACACAATGCGTGACTTAGAGAGGCACAGAAGCAGGAGTGTCAGAGAGAATGAAAGAGGTAGGGCCTACAGATGCACATATTTTCGAGATAGTGAAAGCGTGATAATAGGAAGTGTGAAAGTCCTTGTTAGATCTCAACTACATGCATACCCGCACTGTACTTGGCAATATCCAAAAGAATAATAGCAATACTTTGTATCTAATTAGTATAATTAGTTAATTAATTAACAGAGAATATTGGGTAGTATTTCGGATTTATTTTACTTTTGAAAGTCAGACCACAGACTTTGTTTAAATTACTTTTGTTACAATTAAGCCTACCGTTTATTAGATTAACACGTAGGATCGAGGCTTCCGTTAGGTTTATTTTCTCTCCACACAGTTGATAAAAAGCCAAAACTTCCGATAAATCATTCGAAATTGGTAAATACAAATAAAAAATTAATTTTTAATTACTAAGTTAACAAAAAGCAAGTGAATTAATAATAAATTAATAAGAAACCAATAAGAAATATTCATTTAAGATAATGTATTAGGGAATAGGACTTTAGATTGCTTATGAGGCAATTGAGAGTAGCGAATTCAGTAGCCGCACCCCCAACTTCTTGTTATTATTTACAATTGCTATTGAGGACCTATAGTAAATGGGATAGCAAAAAATGTGGGTACATTGGAACTAAAAATTTTTTTTCTAAAATAACAAATGGTAATCAAATTTCGGTCTCCAAAATTTGATAAAATTACTTCACTGCCCATTCCTTGGTTCCTTTAATACTTCGCTTATCAAAATAGAGATTAGAATTCATTGTAATAACCTAGTTGTGTTTTAACTTAATGTATCTTGGATCTAATATAAAAGGATAAGTGTTCCATCTCGAAAGCATGTCATAGATTTGACGATCATTGAATTTGAATCCTGCTCCTACTGATCGATATTCGGACAACTTAACGACATGCTACCGGCTGAGATCGATATCTCAATAGATCATAATTCTACGTAAGCCCTATCTCAAATCAAACTTGCATAATCGATTCTAGAAAATAAATTTATCATTATGGGAAGCCCACCATCTAGCAGAAGTTAACGGAAGCCTATTCTTAATTCACCGCTTTCTATTGATGCGTACAAAAGTTGATTAATTTCTAAATTCAAAAACAATTGGGAATTAGTTTTTAAAGAACACAAACAGAATAATGCAGTTTATAGTCCCTAATATCAGAAAAGATACAGAAGTGCATTGTTATTCCTATAGTATGACCAGTATCGTATCGAATTATCTTTTGTGATAGCCTAAGCGACATCTGGCCTTATAGATTTGCTTTATTTGCGTTTACTATAAATACAAGTTAACTGGTGAGTGTTGCGCTAATTCAGATAAAACTTCAGACGTTCTCAGAAATTTAACATCGACAGAATATTCTGGTAAATACCTTTCTAGAAATTAAATCTACGTGCATGTGGTCCTAATGGGTATCCATTAAAACCATTTTCGTTTATTTTAATAAATCTGAACGTTACTAGTTAGAAGAGTAGTTTTTATAGAAATAATCTGCTATAAATAATTGCTGAGGCTGAATTAGGTGAACTTTTAATTATCATTGACTTGAACGATGGATTGCTCTTAAACGAGCGAGATAACCGAATAGTTATGATGATTAATTCCTAAAGTAATCTATTTGGCATTGCATTGAAAAATTGATTGACTACTGGTTTTATTTGATTGATATAACTGAGTTCACGCCAAACTGACTGATTGTTTTAATTTAGTTAACATTTAATTGACTGATTGTTTGAATTTAGTTCATATCTAATTTATTGATTGTTTTAATATAGTTCATGTCTAATTGACTGATTGCTTTAGTTTAATTTAGTTAACATATAGTTGATTAATTGCCATAGGTTAGCTCACATCTAAATGATTTGTTAACTTTAATTTATCTCACATCTATTTCATTGATTGCTTTAATGTAGTCTACATCTAAATGTTGCCTTTTAGGACGACAATTAACTGTGCATTATATTCTCAAAGCTGCATTAAATAGAGCACCTAAGGAGGAAATAATCTAGTAGGTCTAAATATTAACTCCACCTACAGCTCCTCAAATAGCGCTGCCTTAGATCTACTATAGATTAATCTTCTGTCATTATTCCTTTTAATATATTTAGAATTTTAATTCATGTATTTGCTAATGTTATTTGAATCCATAAATTATTTACTTGAATAACATGTTATTGTTTATATGGTTATGCCAATATTTTTTTGAAAGTAATTGAAAACAAATGTGTTAAACTTGAGCGATTCCTGTATTGAACTAGTTCCTATTAGTCTGCCGAAGATTCAAACTGATTCAAACCGATCAAGACCTGTCAAACTCGTCTAGATAAGCAAAACCAGACTAGTCTACTTCAGATCAGTCAAAAAACCGGTTTATAGCGGTCAAATCGGCCTAGATACCAGACGAAAATTAATAATAATGTGTGTTGAATATGTAAATAATAAAGTCTTTAATATTGTCACAGTTCACAATTACGTCAAGATGAACAAGATCATTCTAAGTCTGGTCATCGTCGCCGCTCTCATTCACAGCTATCAGGCCCGTAAGTAACACTTAGTAACCCATATGCACTCTAGCTGTTTTCATATAGTAAATTATCAATCGATCAATCAATAAATCCGTCAATCAATCAATCAATCAATAAATTAATAATCCATTCAAACAATCGACTAATCAATCAATCAAACGAAAATCCAATCAATTAATAAAAGAGACAAATAGACAATGAATAAATCCATTAAGGCTAAAGAACTAGTAAGTAATAATAATAAATCAACAAGCTAGACTTATCTAAGAGCAATTTAGTCGTGAGGACATCGAAGACGAGCGAGTTCAGAATTTGAACTCCTCACCTACTGAGTGGCTGTCGAAGGTCTTACAGATCAGGACATTGCCTCAAACAGTTGCAGGTCAATTAATTTAATTACCAACTTTATGAGGCCATTGTATTTCCTTAGAGAATGTAAAGAAGTGCTTTAAATATTATTATTTGATTGATTGATTAATTTAGAAATTGATTGAAAAAATCTCATGTTAACGTCAGTTTCCCCACTCGAAAGCGATATCAGTGACAGGCGAGCCCAGGATTTGAACCCTGCACATACTGATCCGCAGTCGAATATCTTACGGATATCGCCACTGGCTCCAGCCAATAATTGATTTGTTTGCATGATTGATTAATTAATTGGTTGATTGATTGATTGATTTACAAAAGGACTGATTGTTTGTCTGATTGTTTGATTGATTAATTGCTTCGTTGATCTATTGACTGATTGAGAGGAGAATATTGAGGTTGCTTTCATTGCTGCCACAGCACCAGCTACTCTGAAAACTGATTAACCAATTAATTAACCGACTTAAATTAAATTAGATTAACTAATTAATTAAATTGACTTAAATTGAAGACAAACTAATTAATCTCGAAGATATTTTTAAAAGGAACGTCTTCTGTTTGATCTCAGTGCAGGTATCGTACGCTGAGAAGTTCTGTCCCGGACCCAACTCTCCACCTAAGTGCATGTTCGGATTCTGTCAGGTCCAGAAGGACACGGCCACGCAGCTTTGTTTATGCATAGATAATTTCACTGGACGCTGCTGCAAAACTCCGTAAGTCCTAAATCTCTTCCTCGAATCCTGGACAGGGTTCCGTATTAGTCTCGTTGACCCTTATTTACATTTGACGGATAAAATTAAATTTTAGCATAAATGAGCAAGTGGAAAATCAAACGAACACAGATTTCTAATACTTTAAATATATACTTATGTACTTTTAAATCTTGCACCTCAAGGCAAGCGACTTCAAATCTCTTTCAAGAAGTTCCAGATCATTACAACGACTTCAAACCCTGTACAGATATACTAGAAGACGAAATGAATAGAGGAATGAATAGCCTTATAATAATTTATTTGTAGTACAATAAAAATGGTTTAAGATTTCATGTAATTGTGTAAATAATTTATAAAATTATTGCATGATTTTCAATTTCAGATGTAGCAAGGGTGTTAACTGCGACCCAAAAGCAAAGCCAGTTACTCTGTAAGTATTCACTCCAGCGTGATTCATGTAATTCTACCATATCAACTTATGCTTTAGCCTCTATAACACAAATAGTAAACATTCTGTCATATCAACTTATGCTTTAGCCTCTTTAACACAAGTAGTAAACATTCTGCCATATCAACTTATGCTTTAGCCTCTATAACACAAGTAGTAAACATTCTGCCATATCAACCTTTGCTTTAGCCTCTTTAACACATTGTAAACGCCAAAGAAAAGTTTAACTATAAAATTAAAATGTCTGCATTTAGTAGTCCTACCACAATGGTCGATCTATCTTAAATGTTTGTTTGTTGAATTGTCATCATCTCATCTCTTCTTTCAAGTTTGAGAAAGTTGACAAACATCTGAAGCCGTGGGCTATGTGTATGTATATGCATGTATGAATGTCTTAATAGCGTAGGGGTAACGTCATGAAGTTTTAAATGACTGATCCTGAGGTGAGTTGAACCCTCGTGGGTTCGAATCCCAGTCGCGCTGATCTGAGATTAATATCTCGGACATTCTTTCGACTGGTTACACGGAAAATGGTCTAAATTGCCCAACGGTTTAAACGTGTGGAATCAAAAAGTGATAAATATCAACACAGTTGATCATTTCACTATAATGCGTGTTTACTTTTTTATGAGGTCGATTGCCTCCTAAGCTTATGCCAGCGTCTGATGATCAACATCAAACAGATCTGCCACGTGACGAGTCTTCAGATGATCGGGTGGTGAATTGAATTGAATGATGGTTTGAGTAAATCTCGATAGAGCCTAAGATCAAGTTTGACGTCAGATTCCTGCTCGAATAGCATGTCAATGACGGGAAGATCACTGGATTTGAACCCTG
>CAJHZI010000444.1:892500-902500 GCA_905160935.1 Enchytraeus crypticus | reverse complement strand
TATTACTATTATTATTATTACTATTATTATTATTAAGTCTCGTTTTGTTCTATTTTATTGCTGTTATCTAATATATAAATGATAACATATTTTTTACTAATTTTGTGGTAGGCCTACATCTTTAAGTATGTTTTCATATATAATTCAGATGTTTTACAAATGATTAAAACGCCACATTTAAGTAAATTCACTTAGTTATAATGTACATATTAGCATTTACAGAAATTGTCTGATTACTTCGTTTATTTAAATATGTAGCTCATTTTCTAAACAATGTTGAGTATTTGATTATGTATTTAGGTCATATAACATAACATAATAACAACAATTAGAGTGCTACTGTCATAAATGACAATATCGAGCACTATTGAGACAAAATCAAGCAGGCGAGCAAAAAGAAGGTCCAAAACGGTGCAAATTCCAAAATCCAGATAAGCAGTCCATAGTGAAGGGAATTAAAGAAAAGGAGGTTTAGGCGCAGGTCGCTGCTCATGGACACTGGATGGAAAAGAGAGATGGAAAAGATAGGTCTTCAACTGCCTATGGAACTGATCATGGGAAAGCAAAGGCCGGTGTGCTTCAAATGAAGATTTGAAGCACATCGGTCACCGCTGTATCTAAAAATTATAAGCGTGCTTTCATTGCAGATCAAAAGAATTGTTATTACTAATTTAGTTTAATTTCACCAACCGAATGGTAATCATATATATTTACAAACACAAACAACACTCAGTAATCACCAACAATTAGCAACATCAAATATTTGCGCTGTACACAAATCTACAAAAAATATTGAAAGAATTTATTTTAAAAAAACAAGTTATAAACACTATTGCATTTGTTATCGAAATGAAAACGTCTAACAGTCATCGAGTCGCTATAAAATATTGTTATAACGTAATAGCTATAAAATAAAATGTAGCTAAAAATATTGTTATTAAATATGAGCTAGAAAAAAAGGAGAGCTATAAAATATCTCAGTAGCAGAACAATGAATAGAAAATCTTTTTTGAATATAATAATCCTCTAATAGGCTTATCTGTGAAAACTAATTTGAAAATTAATCTCTTACAACATTCGTGTTATTGTAAAGAAACTGCAGCCTAATGTCACCAACAATAACAGATGACGTAGGAATTATTCCAGTTTTGTCCACTTTTTATAATATGCAGCAGTACATTCAGCCTTTAGAGACAGGGAGGGGGTTTGGATAGAGAGAATCCATAATTTATTAACTTTTCCCAGCACATCAAATCAATGTTCATTTAATACAGAGTGAATTCTTACTCCATCGCTTTCAGTTTTACCTTAAAGCTTTCCATTCAATGTCCTCTGATGATCAGTTTTAGCGAAGCAGTAAAACTAAAAATAATAGTATTAATGTAGTTCAGCTAATGTCGTTGGTGAAGAAACTGAAACATAGTGAAGAAAGATTTTAAAAACAATTAGCGGCATGATGTTCATTGACAGTTTCTACTTTTTGATCAAAAATGGTCAGGGTAGGTTGATTATGTCAACGGTGGGAAAAGGGTAAAACTTCATAAAGATAAAACTTCATAATACCAGTCAATGTATCTTGACTAGTAGCTGCGCTACGTCACGTATAGCTATGCTACGTCACGTATAGCTATGCTACGTCACGTATAGCTCTGCTACGTCACGTATAGCTGTGCTACGTCACGTATAGCTATGCTACTGACCGTGTAGCTACATGATAGTCAACATGTAGCTATGCTACTGAATATCTAGCAACATGTAGCTATGCTACTGAACGTCTAGCAACATGTAGCTATGCTTCTGAACGTGTAGCTACATGATAGGCAACATGTAGCTATGCTACTGAACGTGTAGCTACATGATAGTCAACATGTAGCTATGCTATTGAACGTCTAGCAACATGTAGCTATCCTACTGAATGTCTAGCAACATGTAGCTATGCTACTGACCGTGTAGCTACATGATAGTCAACATGTAGCTATGCTACTGAATATCTAGCAACATGTAGCTATGCTACTGAACGTCTAGCAACATGTAGCTATGCTTCTAAACGTGTAGCTACATGATAGTCAACATGTAGCTATGCTACTGAACGTGTAGCTACATGATAGTCAACATGTAGCTATGCTATTGAACGTCTAGCAACATGTAGCTATCCTACTGAATGTCTAGCAACATGTAGCTATGCTACTGACCGTGTAGCTACATGATAGTCAACATGTAGCTATGCTACTGAATATCTAGCAACATGTAGCTATGCTACTGAACGTCTAGCAACATGTAGCTATGCTTCTGAACGTGTAGCTACATGATAGTCAACATGTGGCTATGCTACTGAATGTCTATTGAACGTGTAGCTACATGGTAGTCAACATGTAGCTATGCTACTGAACGTGTAGCTACATGATAGTCAACATTTAGCTATGTTACTTAACGTGTAGCGTTGCTATTTTCACGTGGAATTTCTTCAAGCTGGGCAAACATTGAATACAATTTCTGATCGCCCTTGACATAAATGGACGAATAAAATTCGCCATTAAGAATAGTTACAGAAATAAAAACCAGAAGAAGTGGGGATGTGGAATTATGAGAGATGAAAGCCATAACGTGAGCTTTTATTTCAGCTAACCTCGGCTCCAGTCGTTTTATTTGAGCAGAATTATTGCAATTTATTGAAATTATGGACGTGTCATGTAGTTATTCCTCTCATGTAGTTATTCCTCTCATGTAGTTATTCTACTCATGTAGTTATTCTACTCATGTAGTTATTCCACTCATGTAGTTATTCCTCTCATGTAGTTATTCCACTCATGTAGTTATTCCACTCATGTAGTTATTCGTCTCATGTAGTTATTCTCCACACTGAGAACAAACACTGACTTTACTTGCACATGGATAAAAAAATTCTATCGAGGGAAAACTATTAAATTCTATTTATAGTTCCAATAAATGTAGAACTTGACGGCGATGCTATTTTGCTAGTATACAAGAGACGCTCCTGACATTGTCTTATGGCGAAGAATAGGACGTTACATTTTTATTGATTGATTGATTGTATCCATACCTGTACAGTCTAGACACACAGGTAGATGCAAGTCTAGAGATTATGAGAGAATCGTAAGAAGGGTTTAGATGTTAGAAGATCTGAAGGTTGTGGTAGGCGACAAGCCTGTAGGCTATTCAGCTTCAATAGGTTTATTTCACAAAACTGATGGTTTTCATAAATGAGAGAAAACCGAAAGCCGTTATAAATAGAATTGCAATGAGATATATTGAATGATTGATTTTTATGTATTAGATACGAACGGGCATACTTGTATGTGCGATTATGTACAGGACTGTTGCAAGTATATACATTTGTAATATTAGCGAACAATCTGAAACGAAAATAGCATGCCCCAGTTAACTGACGTTAACTAATGTTAACGTCAGTTTCCCCACTCGAAAGCGATGCCAATGACGGGCAATCCCAAGATTTGAACCCCTCTCATACTGATCCGCGGTCTAATATCTTACCGACATCGCTACTGGCTCCAGCCAGTATACAAAATGATTAAACGTATATCACCTCTACATAGGCCTTTACGTATGTAATTTTAAATTAACATTTGTGAAATTGTAGAAATCAGTGCAATGGTTCAAACCATCTACACCACCAACGACATGCACTCGGCAATTCATCACCACATTCAGCCAGAATTCAGCAATTCATCAGCCTCTCATTCAGCAGCTAGGCTCTCTCAGAACTGCACTAGACTGGTAACAATGGAGGACGAAGCATTCACCGTCCATGTCTACGGCTACTTATCTGTCGTGGTAGTCTTCTTCACAATGGTAACAAACAGCTTCGTCTGTATAGTTCTGCTGCAGAAACACATGCGCACCGCTACCAACCTTCTCCTGGTTGCTATGGCAATATCCGATACTCTAACAGGACTCTTTCCCATTCCAACGTTCCTCTATTTCTACACACTGGAGCATTATAAGGATTTCGTGCCGTTCGGTTGGTGCAGAGTTAATCCAGCTCTTCAGCTTCACCTCCCCACTGTCACACACACAGCCTCGATATGGCTGACGGTAGCACTCGCTGCTCAGAGGTACCTGTACGTGTGCCAGAGAGCCAAGTCTGTATGTACGGTGAGGAACGCCCTGAAGGCTATCATTGCTATCTACGTGGCTGCTGTTCTGTCTCAGTTCTGTAGGTTTCTAGAGTACGACTATCACGCTGTAGATCTTCGAAAGTTCTCTTCAACCACATCTAATCACACAGCTTTCAGTTTATTGAATTTGACTTCTAAAAGCTTGGAGGTGCTTGATGAAAGTGTTGGCATACATTCAGAAGTCAATCTATGCTTGCCAAGAACTGTCGTAAGAAGCGCTTCCAGCCACGCAGATCACTCTGACAATATATCTACGCTGGAAGATAACAAGTTAAATTTATACGATGATTCGTCTATACAATCCAATTGTCACAACAGCGATGTCGACATCAGTGAATATTTTAACAACGAAACGTACTACAAGAAATTCCTCACTAGTCACGTGCCAGTGGCCTGCTACCAGAGACTTCGACCTCTAATCAGTTCCAATCAACATCTCTACTTCGGCACCTACTGGTGGTTCAGGGTCGTCTTCATCCACCTCATCCCTTGCGCCCTATTGGTGCTGCTCAACACTCTTCTCTTCTGTGCCATGAGAGCCGCCAAGGCAAGAAGAGACGTCCTTCTTAGGCAGAACAGAAGAACCGAATCTGGCCGTCTGGCGGAGACAAACCTAGCTACTCTGATGTTGCTGACGGTGGTCAGCGTGTTCTTGCTGGTAGAGTTCCCCCTGGCTATCCTTCTCATCACGATGATCTACGAGAACACGAATGAGGATCAGAGGCTGCTTATAGCGGCCGAGGAGCGCCGTCTTGCCTCTCTCCTTATAAACCTCTTCATCCTCTTCAGCTACCCTCTCAACTTCTTCATCTACTGCGCCATGTCGAGGCAATTTCGTCAGACGTTTGCCAAACTGTTCTTTGCGTGCTGCGGCAGTAGGACGGGTGGGTATGGACGGCAGGGGGAAGGGGTGACCCTGTGCGGGGGGTCTGGGAGGGTGGAGGCGGGGGGAAGCGATGAGCAGAGGAAGGGGGGAAATGAGATGACGTCAGTGGAGCAGTCCGATAACGTTCAGCTGACCAGGTTAAGTGCTTCCTGTACTACACCTCAGTGACGTCGTTCATGACAACATCAACATTAGACGATTACAAGGCTATGCTCGCTTCAATACAATTGAGCGAAGGTTCTCTGTACTATCAACCTGTAGGTACTGAACACTCGTGTAGTGCACATCATTCATGACAACGCAACGGTAACAGGTCTGGTATAATTGAAGGATGGAGTAGACATCTTTAGAATTAGCGACAGGTGAATTAATTCTGCTGTTAAATTGTATAGTACGCTATACTGTAGATCTATATAGGGCTTAGTCATAATTACTATGGTGAATTAAATATGATTAATAATGACGAATGTTGAACATAATTAATTTGTGCGAAGACAAAATAATGTAATTGATTTTTCTGAGAAATATGAAAATATATATGGAGAGAATCTCTCTATATTTATATAGCTGTTAACTAGGATCTTATGAAAATAAAATAATAGTACTTTAACAGCGTTGAAGTTATTGATTGAAGATATTCTGAACAGAAAGACTTCAAAGTGGAGAAACCTCTAAGTATTGATGTTCGTAATGTACTATTTATTTTTAAATTATTGTCGAAGAACCGAGCGAATGCTATTTACATTCTTATATGTGTACGTTAACCAAGTACATCAGATATGCAAACAGAGTCATGTGTCATGAGTAATGAACCATACGTAATGAGGTATGAGTAATGAGGCATGGCATGAGTCATGATTCATGAGTCATGACCATGAGTCTTGAGTCATGACTCATGGTCATGACTCAAGACTCATGACTCCTGAGTCTTGAATCTTGAATCATGAGTCATGAACATAAAGTGTTCACGTGATAACTGATGTACATTTTGATGCTTGTATAGAATAACCGTTTGTCAGCAGTTACTTAATTGATTAACAATATAATAAAGATATATATTAAAATATAATAAAGACATGAAACTCGTACTACCCCATCACAATTATCTAACTAGTTAGGCCAATCGGCAGCATGAAGAAATTTATCTAAATCGTGAAACTTAGGCTATACAGTAATAATAATTTTAATATCCTTAAAAGTTGCTTACAGATTTTAAAGTAGTTCTAAAAGTTTAATACTAGTAAATTTAAATATGATTCTTACAGTTTTCTACAGCGGATGTATTTTTTATCGTCAACGAGACGAATGAGAATATATTGTCTTACAATACAAATTCAATGTCTACTCCCAGCGGAGTAGTTTGAATAGTCTAGAATTACAGCAACGCTTTTAAACACTTGAGTACCATGCGGAGAAACTCGGCAACTTTCATGTTGTATCATGCTTCATCTTCAAGATTACTAGAACAATCTGCTCAAATACACGTGAGTCTGCGGTCATATATCAGCCCAAAACACAAATATATACACTATTGCTCTTACTTAGAAGCAGGTCTACATTCAGACAGACTGATACATAACATAACATAACGGCACACTGGGTCAGGAAGCACAGATGCTTGTTTAAGACCCATTTTCTCCTTCCTCTCCATGTTTATTAGTCATCGTTGCCTTTTGATGGTGCATCAATTGCAGCCGGCGCGGATTTAAGAATAACCTTCCATCACCCTGGGATTCTTTCCTTCCTAAGCTTTTACCAACACTCGGTCTTCCAAGGTGGTCACCCACAAAGTACTAACCGAGGTCGATGCAGCTTAACTTCGATAGTTGACGCGCAACTAAACAAAATGCGCTAATCCCGCCGTCAAATACTATATTTTAATGGTCGGCATGCATGATTCGTGTGGCTGACTCCAGATAAAACATAAATGGCGTACATTCTACATTCAAGTATGAAAACTGTATTGAAAATATAATTAGAATTATCAAAATTGAAATTTGAAATCTCTATTCTACCACACACTATTCACGGATATACCAGGATTCGAACCCTGTAGCTCTTTCTCACAATGTAAACACTTTTGGCCTACTTGCTGTCAAGTTGTTGCATTGCTTTTTATGCGACCAGTTCTTGAATTAATCGATGATGTACATGTATATATATAATCAATGATTAAAATATGAGTGAAATAAATCAAGGATTTTTAATAAAATTTGTGTCTTGGCTTCAAATCAACAGTGAATGACTGTACATAGAGAAGTCTGGAGGCACTGTGATATCACATTCTCATGCAAATCATTCTCGAGGGATTAATAAATTCTTTGAGCCAATATTTCTGGATTTCTACAGTCAATATTTCTGTAGACATTAAACCGCAGCACAGCTGTATTTGAAGTTCTCTACGTCAGACACATGAACCGGTTTATTCCAAATTAAATTAAGCTAATCGCACGAATCATAGATAATTATCGAAGTTGGTACGATACTCGACCGCTGATCAGTAGGTGCGGTGTTCAAATCCTGGGCTCGCCCGTCACTGGCATCGCTTTAGAGTGAGAAAACTGACGTTAACCTTAGCTTTACCAGCTCTTTATACTATTTATCTTGCATTTATTTATTTACAGATCTTAAGCAGATTTTAACGTTTGTTTCGAGCCTCATGGAGACTGGCTGAGGGAGATGTGGCTGATGTTGAAAGCCAGACCTCTTATTTACTAGATGAGCGCACTACATGCTTAACTATCCATTTCTTATGCAAATCAAACAACGGAGCTAGAATATATTTTATTTGAAGTTGATTTTCGTTAAGATTTCGTTCTAAATCATCGAAGATGATGAACTATCTGCGTTAAGCAATTATTAAAATATATATGCAACTGGACTCTAAATATGATCCCCCACACCCACTACTTCCTGGTTAGATGAATTAAAAGCAATGTATCCCAGCGCGTGATTGCATGAGAAGATGGCGAATGTTTGAATTTTTAATATTAATGACTGTACACAATAAAGTCTTTATTCCCGACAATTACAACCTTTTTTATGGTTAGGCTTATCCTTATGCTTATCGTCTGTCTATCCTTGTGCTCTATTATTTCTGTAAATATTCCTTTAAAATAACAAACCTTATTTATTTGTGCATGAGAGAGTATTTGGAATCTTTTCTGGTCTTCTTCTCTACTCACCTACATAATTATATGGAATTCGATAGAAAATCTTTGTAGGAGACTTTACATGATTGTATTAACACTTGACCGTTCTAAACACATGGACAGCAAATGAAGCTTGCTTTTGAAACTGCGTAGTTCTGAGCTTCCATATAGTGAGAATTGTTCAGTCGATAACTGCACATGTTTAATGTGAGACGGTCAAGTTGATCCTGAGGAAGGAAATGGTTAAACACCTCGGCCACTATAATTATTCATTTTAATCAAGCAAATGCGAGAAAGACAGAACTTTTATGATAAAGTAACGCTTAAAATTGACAGTTAATTTGCTCGCTCTGTAATGTCTGAAATGATAATATCTCTCCAAATCTATCAATAAATCAATCCATTAATTGATCAATCCATTAATTGACAAATCCATTAATTGATCAATCCATTAATATAAAATAAAAAAATTAAAAAATTCCAATTAGGCCTACAATAAATTCATTAATTAATTAATCTATTTAATGATCAGTTGATTAAATAAAGCTGGTAAAGCTAAGGTTAACGTCAGTTTCCTCGCTCGAAAGCGATGTCAGTGACGGGCGAGCCCAGGATTTGAACCCGCACCCGCACCTTAAATCAGGTATATACTTAAATACTATTTTCACAGTTTATCTTATTGTAGTAATTTAAAAGTGAATAACTTAAATAAATTAAAAATTGTCATTATTTTATTTAACTATAAATTAAAGTTGACTAAACACAGAAATAAATTATAAAACACAAATTTAAGCCCGGCACCGACATTCAGTCGAGACAGGAAACTGACGTTAAACTGACCTTTAACCTCTAGTCTTTAAAACCAGTTCCTGCCTTTTTTAAATAAGGCCTAATTAGACTAAAGGTCACGTGACTGGGCTAGCACTTACCATTGGAAGAAGACTGATGAGAGATTTTCTAGGAATTATTTAATAAGCAAATGAACCTCTGTGTCAGTCAGTGCCTGGTTAGGTACCATTCGTGCTTAGTAATGTCCGGATCTCTAAGTATCGCTCTGTCATAGGAGTAGACACATACATAGACACATACATAGACATACACACAGACATATACATGTAGATATACAAACATACACACATACACACATAGACACACATATATACATACACACATACACACACAGACATAGCCCTACATACTTAGGCATACGCACATACACACATATAGACACACACATACATAGACATAGTCACAAACACATAGACACATGCACATACTTACAAATAAACATACACACACTTAGACATACACGCATAGACATACATACATAGACATAAACACATACTGTGCTGTGCATGCTTACAAATATTCATATACATGTGCACAATTAGCATCAACAACAACAGCAACACTCTTAGTGATACAGGCGTCAATGACAGCATTGAGTACTATTGAATCAAACATACGCCTACAAGCATATGAGCCCTTTGGAAGCTTTAGGTCCCAAAAGGTTCAAAATCCAAAATCCAGAAAGCCAGTCCCAAGTTAATGCATACACTACATAGGGGTATTCATACGCATGCAATATACACATCGCGATATATACGCGCATAAAATTTCTTATGAAGCTTTTGCACGTAACACTTTACACATGTATTCATGTATAATTGTGTAATATGCACTCGTAAATACATTTATGTAAACGATACCAATTTGTATTTAAAAATTATACAACAATTTACTATTTCATAATTCATTAGAATTTTAACACGACATGTTATGTAATCTTTCTTTCTTTCTCTTAG